>JAOTAY010000007.1:30056658-30119005 GCA_025629805.1 Erythroxylum baracoense | reverse complement strand
TCAATCATAATAACCAACCAACCTTTACCATTCATTCCATTCCCATTGATTTATTCTCATACCCCTTAACCAAGCACCCCCTAAAGTATATCTAACAGGGATTAGGAAGGGTTTTATAAATAATTATTGACTAAGGATAATAAGCTTATTTAATGAGGTAATTATATATAATCATGTATGTTTTTATAACTATATTAACTATTTGTTAGGGTTTTGTGGAAGTGAATTATGATTTAATGAGGATAATTTTATATAATGTTTGTTTTTTATAATTATATTGATTATTTTTAAGGTTTTTTTGAAATTAAATTATGACTTAATGAGGGTAATTACGTATAATGTGTTCTTTTATAATTATATTAATTATTTGTTAGGTTTTAATGGAATTGAACTATGAATGACATAAGACCTTATTAATTATATAATGAATGAATGAATCATCTTACATTTTTCAGAATGTCATGTATTCGTGCAAGCTCTACTAATGTTATCTATGCTTCCTTCCTTTTTAAGTGGACTAATTAAATACCTCAAATTGCCTTTTCAAAATGTACAATTTTTGTTCATAATATAATCCTTATTAGAGAATATTGAAACATGTATATATATATATATATATATATTCTCTTTATTGATTTAACATGTATCTTTCATATGCAAGGAAAGAAATCATTAATATCTCCTTCTAACAATGTTGCTTTGTGAATTTGTGTTAGGCTTTATAGAGAGTTTCTTTTGTTTTTCTTAAGGAAGAACATTAATCTATATAAGTTAGTCATATTGTAATTACATATGCAATAATTTTTTATACAAAGTTATTAATTTAATTTTGACATATGAATTCATTTAGTTTTACAGATAAATATGAGAAAGTTTAGGTACTCACGATAATTTAGCCATTTCAGAAAGATTTGATGATCTAGCTTGGGCTTATGCTAGATTGGTCCTTGGAATAAAGAACAATACTATTTGTTTGTATTATATCAAGCATTTGAAAAGTGGGAGAATCATTAGATTAAAGAAGCATTTAGCTAAGGATCAAAGGTGATGTTGAGCCTTGTAAGAAAGTGAGTTATAATGTGAAATGACAAATGAAGACTTTGCTTGAAGAGTATCAGCATGAAAAAGATAAAAGATAAGGATTGAATTATGAAATTGGTAGTAGAAGTTTTTTTTGGTACGTACAGGATAATAATGGCGATATTAAAGGTCGTCGTATTCCTACCCAACATAAAAGGAATGCCATACTTGATATGAGGAAAGGAAAAAGATAGGTATTTAACTTTTTTGCACCTCAAACAAATCCTAGAACTTAGCCTTCAATTTGTAATGCCTTACAATCTAAAAAAATGACTCGTAATATGAATATGACAATGGCTAGTTGGTAGTATGATTCATGTGTATTATTTAATACTGCCTAGTCTTATTATGACCATTTGATGGTGGATGTTATCGCCTCTTATGGTTCAGGATATAAAGCTCCTTCAATTGATTACTAAAGAAGTAAACGTTTGAGTAATTTTGTTTATGAAATAAACAGTTATTTGGATTAAAGAAAAATGACTTAGTCAATTTATGGAAATTAAGTTGTGTGTACTAGTTGGATAAATATAATACATGAGCCTATTATTAGTTTATATAGTTTATTTTATTGAAGGATCAATTTTTTAAAGTCTGTTAATACATGTGGCCTCGTAAAAAATATTGATCCTCTATTTCAGATATTTAATGAAGTTATAGTTAGAGAGAAGGAACCTGAGTTTGTCGAAAGTTGAGGTATCACCAATAACTTGGCTCCAAGTTTTCCTCAAAGTCGACGGTAGGAAGGCAAGGACACTTTGAGCATTTAGGGATGGTAAGATGATAGTACTAGGAGAGTTCAAGTCTTAGATTAGGATAAAAGAAGACATTGTTTCGAATATGACTTTCATTATCTTTACTGTATTGTTACAACGTTGGTCTTATAGACTTGATTCTAGAGAAGATAGGGGAGAATTATCTAGAATTGGGGAAAGGATTGATCCTATAATTAAGGGAATCAATCCTTTCCCTATTTCTACGTTTGAGCATTATCAATAAATATCCTTTCCTTTCTAACACTCCCTCTCAAGTTGAGTCGTGGGATCACCAAGGTGCAACTTGCTTAGAACTTCATTGAAGACTCTTCTAGTTACAGCCTTAGTCAGGATATCCGCCAATTGTTCTTCTGACAGGATGTATGGCAGACTGATGATTCCCTCTTCTAGTTTCTCCTTAATGAAGTGTCGGTCCACTTCAATGTGTTTGGTACGATCATGCTGCACTGGATTCTCTGAAATGCTGATGGCAGCCTTATTATCACACAATAGCTGACAAGGGTCTTGTGGTGGAAACCCAACCTCTGTTAATAGCCTCTTGATCCAAAGAAGCTCAGTTAGCCCCTAGCAATCCCTCTAAATTCTGCTTCTGCGCTTGATAGTGCTACTACTTTATGTTTTTTACTCTTCTATATTACAAGATTTCCTCGAACCATAGAGAAGTATCCAGAAGTAGATCTTCTATCAATAGGATTTCCAGCCCAATCTGCATCTGTGTATCCCTTCACTTCTAAGTGCCTATTGTTCTGAATTAAATTCCACTTCCAAGTGTTCCCTTTAAGTAGCGTACGATCCTTAAGGCAGCATTCATGTGCTCTGCCTAAGGTTTATGCATAAATTGGCTTACTATCCCAACTGCATATGCTATGTCTGGTCTCATATGAGAAAGATATATCAACTTCCCCACCAACCTCTGATAAGTCTCCCGGTCAGCTAACTCTGCTCCTTCTTCTAGCTTCAAACCATGGTTTACCACAATTGGCGTTTCTGCCGGCTTATAGTCCAGAAGCCCAGTTTCAGCTAGGAGGTCTAAGATATACTTCTGTTAAGAAATGAATATCCCACATTTTGATCGCGGCACCTCTATTCCAAGGAAGTATTTTAAACCTCCCAGATCTTTCATCTCAAATTCTTCAAACAGGTTTCTCCTAAGGTGTACCATTTCTTCATTGTCATTCCCAGTGATGATCATATCATCCACATAGATGATTAAGCATGTGATGAGCTCACCTCTCCTTTTCAAAAATAGAGTATGATCGGAATTGCTCTGTTTGTGCCCATACCTCTTCATTGCAACAGTAAATCTTCCAGACCATGCTTTGGGAGACTGTTTCAGTCCATAGAGTGCCTTCTTCAGTCGACAAACCCTTCTATAAACCCTGGCGGTGCTTCCATGTAGACTTCTTCTCTCAAATCTCCATGTAGGAAAGCATTCTTGACGTCGAACTGGTGTAGCGGCCAGTTGAGATTTGGTGGGTAGGCAGTTGAGGAGGTACACAGCGGTGGCTACAGCTTCAGGTAGAAGTAGGTGGGTATATGTGATTCAAGCATGAGAGATCTGGTTATCTCAAGAATGATTCTGTTTTTTTGTTTGGCAATTCCATTCTATTGGGGGTTGTTCAAACATGTGGTTTGGTGAATTAAACCCTTTTATAGAAAGAAGGATTGCATGGTATGGCTCAAAAAATCCCCCCCCCATTATCAGACCGAAGGATTTTGATATTTCTTTGGAACTGAGCATGAATCATGGTATAAAAATGCACAAATTTTTGGAACACGTCAAATTTATGCTTAAGAAAATAAACCCAGGTCATCCAGGTACAATCATCAATAAATATCAAGAAAAACTTAAAAGCATTATTCCCAGAGTTGGGGGCAGGGCCCCCCACATCAAAATGTATCAAATCAAATGTATGTTCTACCCAAGTGTTACTAGGAGGAAAAGACTTCCTATGACTCTTAACTAAGACATATGTGTCACACGAGATATTATTGGATAAACTAGGAAAAAGCACTTTAAAATAACCGGGTGATAGGTGTCCCAGACGTCGATACCATAGCCAACTCTGTCGATCAGTCGTCCCATGAGCTAGCATTACGGATCCTTTCTGAGCTACCTCGCAGACGTAGTAGAGCCCATCTCGCTCAGTTGCATGTCCAATAATCTCCCGGGTCTGGATGTCCTGTAAGAGACAAAAACCAGGATTCATTAGCACCGTACAATTCAGTTCCTATGTCACTTGGCTCACATACAACAATTTACAAGTAAGGGAAGGCATATATAAGTAGTGGGATAATTTCAAAGTGGGTGACAATTCAATCGACCCTGCTCCCTGGACACATGCAAATTCCCCAGTGGTTGTCTGGATTTGGGATTTTTTGGGTTTTGATGGATTAATAATATCATTCAGGTCATACGTCATAGTATCGATCCCCCCCACAATTAAATAACCATTGGGTACTCTTTTCTTTCTTAACTTTTTGGGCTATAAAGGCTTTTTTAGGAAAAATTGAGCTTAATTGACTGTTTGACTTTGACTGGGGATCTGATGGATATTTTTCAAAGTTGCTGGGGCTGTTTCAGGGTTGACTCACACATGGAATAAACTCAGGATCAGATTCGAACACATCAAAACATCCAAGCTTAAATTATTGAGCATTAGAAATCTGAGGGTTTGGGGCTAAATAATTTTCCCCAAATCCTATACCTGTCTCGCCACTCGTTATTCCGCCGCTCATGGTCACTCTTCCTCCTTCTCTCCCAATGCTGACCGCTGCAAAAGCATCATTTTTTGCATTTGCTCCACCGCTGCCGATGCTGGTGGCCTCTGGGCTGTCCATCATAGCGGCAGCCCTCCCCATTTGTCCTTGACTATCTCTGTTCTGCCATTTGGGATTATTGGTCCACCATTCCGGGAAACCCACCAAATGGAAGCACTCATCCTTGACATGTCCGTTCATATTACAGTGTGAACACTTCAGTCCTAATCGATCAACATAATTCTTATTCCGGGATGATGAACTCGTTACTCCGATGGCTGGATCTGACCAGTTTTCCAGTCCCGTATTAATTCTAGGTTTTTCGCCTTGCTCCTTTGTTGCTTGTTTTGGAAAATCTGATTTTGGTTTCAACCCTTATCCCTTCGCTGCCAAGCCTGATCCAATACCTAGTGACGCTCCCCTGCCGTCGCTGCCACCCCCTGCTACCGATGGACTGAGTATATGTCTCTGAGCAGCTTTTTTCCTGATGGTGGCATAGGCAGCCTCGATTGAAGGTAGTGGTTCCTCTTTTAATAAATCCCTCTTTACATTGTCGAATCTGTCATCAATACCCGCCAGGAATTGATATAGAAGATTCTCTTGCTTAATTATGTTGAATGTGGTGATGTCTATAGCACACGCCATTGGATTAGGTTGGCGAATATCTATTTCACGTCAAATTCCCTGGAAAATGCTATAGTATTTTTCCAGGGGAAGACTGCCTTGTTGGTGCTTGTTTGCTTGTGTGATTAGTTCAAAGATCTGTAGGTTTCCTTCGCCGCTTCGATATATGGCCTGTAATCCTCGCCACAACTCGCTAGAATTTGGATATTCAATGTACTGACTTACCAAGTCAGGTTCAACGTTTTCAATGATCCAAGTGAACACTTGCAAATCTGTTTGCCTCCATTTGGCATATTTCGGATCGGTTGTTGCTGGAATTTGGGACTCTCCAATGATGTACTCCAATTTTCCCCTTGCCCTAATGGCCAATTCCATCAGACTTGACCACAGGGAGTAGTTTTAATCATTAAGGTTGACAGCTATTGTAACAGATTGGTTGTTTTTTGATTCAGGTTTTGAATGTTGGTTTAAAAGGGTTGCGATTTGTTCTGACAGGGCTTCTATGGCTTCTGAGAATGCCTGACGACGAGTGCTAGCATTTTCACTCATGATTTCGGCTGGGTAAACACAAGGCAGATGATGACACAGTGATCGACCCTAGAATCGACACTGCTCTGATACCATCTTAGATTAGGATAAAAGAAGACATTGTAACAAATATGGCTTTTCATTCTTTTTCTGTATTGTTTCAACGTTGGTCTTATAGACCTGATTCTAGAGAAGATAAGGGAGAATTAGCGAGAATTGGGGAAAGGATTGATCTTATAATTAACAGAATCAATCCTTTCCTTATTTCTACATGTGAACATTATCAATACATATCCTTTCCTTTCTAACATAGTGCTGCTTTTACCTGCGTTGTCAAGGATCTTGCTGAGCTTCCCCACATCTACGAGGCAGTTCACAAGGGTATGCACTATGAAATGCAATTTTTTTTCTTATTCATTACACATCCATCCATGTACTCCTACTAATATATCAATCAACTTTGCTAAGGTGTTTACGATTATTAATGAATTCTTGTATCAGAACAAATGGAGATAGCAAAATCCAAAGCACCAGGAGAGTTGTTGAACTGGAATGACATATAAAAGAAGAACTACTCATGGAACGTAGCATCTTAAGTCATGAGACTTAATCCACCTCTTCAGGGTGCTTTTAGAGAAGCCATAAATGAGTTCGTGTTCAAGGGTTTCTACATTCCTAAGGGTTGGAAGGTATTTACACGTATATATTCGCATTTCTCTTTATATAAGATTATATCTTTCGATCTTAGTGTTAATAACATAAACGTGTCTGCAGTTGTATTGGAACGCCAATTCCACACATAAAAATCCTAAATACTTCCCTGACTCAGAAAAGTTTGATCCATCTCGATTTGAAGGTAACAGTTTGGTTCCTTATACGTACGTTCCCTTTGGTGGAGGACCTAGAATGTGTCCTGGAAAAGAATATGCTCGACTGGAGATATTAGTGTTCATGCACAACTTGGTGAGGAGATTCAATTTTAAAAAGCTAATTCCTGATGAGATGATTATAGTTGATCCTATGCTAATTCCCGAGAACAAACTTCCTGTTCTTCTCCTTCCTCACGCCTCCTCAATTTGAAACACACAAAAAAAAGGAAAAAAGAATACTTTTTTTTCTTATGTATTGGAGCTTAATTGTACTAGAGGCACTGCATGGGTTATATCTTTTGTCTTCATAGTATGTTCAAAGAGCTTACAAGTTATATGTACTTACAAGTTCCATATCTATATATAATTGTCTCACTTGGTAATTTGAGACAATATATATATTTAAGTTGATACTGCCAATATGTACAAACTAATCAATTTTAAGTTGTGAACATAGAGGTCATTTATACTACAGAATCAATAATTTTCTAAGTTGCTTAGTTTCTTAGTAAGTCGCAGACTCCATTCTTAAGTACTCATGATTAGTAAATTTGATGTTGGATCTCCTACCAAAACATTAACTTAATTTTCTGAATATTTTAATACATAAATTGGTTTATTTCCGTTAAACTAATGGGAAATTATGACCAAGGTCAAGGTCCACCCATCGATCTTCCCAGCAACCACCAAGTGGTCCATACTTATTATATAATACTCCAAGATCTTGCAAGTGTTTGGTACAGTTGTTAGTGCCTTTGATGAAATGGTTAAATTTTGACAAACTCTCTTTGCAATAACAAGTGCTTAAGGAGCAGCTTATTAATTACACTTATCAATTTTAGCCTTCTTGTCAATACTCAAACATATATATATATGCATATATAAAAACGAATTCTTAAAAGTGGAAAATTATAATTATTTATTATTACCACATTTCATGAATACACAAGTAAACAAAAAAACTAGTAGTTTAGAAATCATATATATATCTATATATTTGTGTGTGTGTGTGTGTGTAGGAATTGTGCTGCTTATGCTAGAATTATTAAAAGGTTCAAAGTTCAAACTTAAAAGTCATACTGAGTGATTCAGCAAATGATCTTATACCTACAAAAGAGGCAATCCCGCACTTCAGAAAAGGGACCAACACTATAGTAATTCACATTTTGATTGAACAGTGCTACCTTGGGTCAACATATTAGCTGGAGCAATCACTAAGTTGACTTATTATATGAAAAAGTACTGCCGTAAAAAAGAGTAGAAAGAACAAGAAAACCAAACTCGTGATCCTGCCTACTTTTTCCTTTTGGTAATTAAGCAAGGTATACTTATCAGTCGATATACATACGTATGTCCTTCTTCGACATCATTATTATGATTTCAACACCAAACATTATTAGATGAATTATCATATCTCTACAAAATTAGTTAAACTAATGATCATCTTGCCATAACTTGGATGTATTTAGTCATGCTAAATGATCTATTACTCCTTTTTAATTGGTTCATATACAAAGCAAAAAAAGTTTGTGTATTGTCTATATGCATGCGTGGCGATTTGTATATAACTTCATTAACATTTCCAATGCATCAAGTTATCGAAGTTGTAGTGTCTACCACTCTTAAAAAGAGTATAATGAATGAAAGACCTTATTAAACATGAGCTCAACTAACTTTTGTTATATGCAGCAATGCTAAACTAATTAGTTGTTAATGCTTAAATCCATCAGATATGTATTAGAACAAACGAAGATAGCATAATCAAAAGTAGAAGGGGAGCTTTTGAGAAATTTAAGCGAAATGTTGGTCCAACGTAGCATCAATTTGTAGTCATGAGACTTGCTTCTCTCCTTCAATTTCTATAGAAGCCATCAACGACTTTACGATCAATGGTTTCTTTATTACTGACGACTGGAATGTACCGATAAGGGATTGACTTAATTATAGTTCTTGATGTTTCATATTAAAATACTAATTTCAAATCTTTGAGGACTTTTAGAGAGTCAACCTCTTATTTCGTACGTATTTTTGTACAAAGGTGATATTACACATACATAGCAGTCCATATGATCTATATTTGAAAAATACAAATAAATATAAATCTTGCTATAATTCTAACTCTAATTGATCGATTCCTTCCTTTAATCTTGCAAGTGACAACTCATGCCACCACTCTCCTCAAATTGGTGCATACAAATCCAACATGCCCAACTTGCTAAGTATACTGTGAGAACTCTTGCTGCACACAGCTTTAGTTAGAATATCTGTCAGTCGGTCTTCAGATCTCACAAAAGGAAACTGAACTATCTTTATCTCAAGGTTGTATTTGATGAAGTATCTATCAACTTCAACATGTTTGGTTTGATTATACTGGACTAGGTTATGTGAAATATCAATTGCTGCATTATTATTACAAAACATATTCATTTCATCATCATAAAGAAATCCAATTTCAGATAATAGTCTTCTAAGCCAAAGAAGTTCACATGGTCCCTTCGCCATTCCTTTGAACTTTGCATTTGCATTTGATAAAGCCACAACTTTCTGTTTTTCACTTCGCAGGTAACTAAATTTCCCTAACAAATGTGAAATAGCCTGAAGTAGACTTCTTATCTAATATGTTCCTTGCCCAGTCCACATTGGTATCCCCTTCAACAATTAGGTGGCCATTTTTTGAGAAACAAATTCCTTTTCCTGGGAATGACTTTAGATGTTAAAGGATTTTCATTACAAAACTCATATAATCTTCGCTGGGACAATACATGAACTGACTAACTACACTTACCGCATATGCAATGTTAAGTCGTGAGTGAGACAAATAAATCAATTTGCCAACCAATCTCTGTTGTTTGCATTTGTTTGTTGGGACTTGATTCGGGTACTTTCCAAGTTGATGATAATGGAATATTGGTACATTAGTAGGTCTACAATCTAGTAACCCAACTTCAGTTAATAAATCCAAAACATACTTGATGAGAAAGAAATATGCCTTGGTTAGATCTTACAACTTCAATTCTCAGGAAGTACTTGAGTCCTCCTAGATTTTTCATTTCAAACTCAAGTGCCAATTATTCTTGAAGCTTAGTAATCTTGTCAACATCGTCTTCAGTAATAATCATATCGTCAACATAGACAATTAGCATGGTAATTTTGCCTTGTTGATGTTTCAAAAATAGTGTGTGGTCAGAGTTACTCGAGTAAAAGCTGTATTTTTTCATTGCCAAGCTCAATCTTCTGAACCATACTCGAGGAGACTGTTTTAGTCCATACAAGGCCTTTTGCAATTTAGACACTACCTTACCTCCATAATTTGTAGTAACATCCATGTAAATCTCCTCTTTAAGCCCACCATGGAGTAACATATGTTTTACATCGAATTGATGTAAGGGTTAATCTAAATTTGCTGCAAGGGACAATAGAACTTTGATTGTGTTCAATTTGGCCATCGGCGAGCATGTTTCTTAATAATCAACTATAAGTGTCTGGGTATGCTCTTTGGCCACCAACCTTGCCTTGTATCGTTCAAGTACATCTACGTTGTACTTGATCGAGAAAAGCCATTTGCATCCCACTG
Source organism: Erythroxylum baracoense (assembly GCA_025629805.1). Lineage (NCBI taxonomy): Eukaryota > Viridiplantae > Streptophyta > Magnoliopsida > Malpighiales > Erythroxylaceae > Erythroxylum > Erythroxylum baracoense. The sequence goes on along the minus strand of JAOTAY010000007.1, from coordinate 30,108,794 downwards.
ATTTCTTTCCATTTGGAAGTGAGGTGAGTACTTATGTCCCTTTTTTTAATAAGGCATCCATTTCCTCCTTCATAGCTTGGACCCATCTTGGATCTTGTAACGCCTCTTCTACACTAGTAGGAATGTGGTGAGCTAAAAGATGATGAGCAAGGCGTCTTGTTGGTTCAGAGAGCCTTTCAGTGGATACATTATTGGCAATGCAATATTACGACCTACTCTTTTATTTTTCAGGAGAATATCAATTTGTTAGTTTACTACGATGATGCCTGAAAGGTAATTCATAACCAACAGAAATGGGACACTCCATGATGTTAGAGACATAAGGAATCATTGGAGAATTTGGAGTATTTACCTTAGTGATATTCTTAGGAAATCGGCCAATAGGCACTGTTGAGATAGAGGAGACATTAGTGGGAGAATTTACTTCTATCTCATTTGATGAGGTGCCTTCATTGACAACTTCTTTAGTACAATCATATACTCATCTATTGTCCTTATTAAAAGATGACGTTTTTGGGTCATTAAATTCTGGCCATTTAAATCGTAACCAATTAACCTCTTCATCAAGATTCTCCCACTGAAAAGGAGAAGTAGATGTCTTAAAACTATAGCAATTGCCACATTCTAGAAATGTGACATTCATTGTTACATAAGTGCAACTATGAGTGGAATCATAACAACGATACCCATTTTGACAAAATCCATAGCCTAAAGAAAGACATCGAACGGCACTGGAATCAAATTTTGTGTGTTGTTCGTTATAGATATGAACAAAGGTCACACACCCAAATACTCTTGGCATCATCAAAACTGAAGGTAAAGTAACAATCTAGGATAGCATTTGGACAAGTGTTTGCATCTCAAGTACCTTTAATGGAATTCTATTAATAACATAAACTGTTGTCATGAATGCATCTGTCCGATACTGATTCGGCATATTAGCTCCAATGGGGAGTGCTCAAGCAATTTCTAGGATATGGCGATTTTTTTGTTCTACTATTCCTTTTTATTGACGAGTCTGTGGACACAAAGTCTTATGAACTATTTCATATTGGCAAAAGAAATCTCTAAACTGAGCATTCACAAACTCTCCTCTATTATCTGAGTGAAGAACTCATGGTGTGGAGACATATTGATTGCAAATCATCTTGTAAACAGATTGAAAAGTTTCAAAAACTTCATCCTTATTTTTCAGTAAATATAACCATGTCATCCTAGTGCAATCATCAACAAATATCACAAACCATCGATGGCCAGACATATTTATTTTCGGGGAAGACCCCCACAATAAGCTTGAATTAAAATAAACGGCACCATACTCTTATTGGAACTCAAAGAATAATTAGCTTGATGGCTTTTAGCCGAAATGCATGTCTCATATTTAAACTCAGAAACTGTCAAGCTTGAAAATACAACATAAAAATATGTTTCAAATAGCCAAATGAAGGGTGGCCTAATTGATGGTGCTAAAGATAAATTTGCTCCTCTTTGGACTTGTTAGAATGAGTGGTCTCACATGCTGGAACCATCTTCATATCCTCTAATTAGTAAAGTACCATGCCTAATGATCGCCTTTGTATGAATATCCTGAAGGAAGAAAATATTAGGGTAAATAATTGCAATACATTGTAGTTCCTTAGTAATCTAGCTTACAGATAGTAATTTATGTGCAAGAGAAGTATTAGAAAGTGGTAGATTGGATGACACCACCACTGTGCTAGCCCCTATTACTAGAAATGTCTCCCCATTGGCATTGACAATGCTTGTTCTTTGTGGTATAGTTCTTTGGGAAAAATCTCTTTCATCATTTTTCATGTGATAAGAGGCTCCCAAATTAAAATTCCTCAAAGAATCATTTTTCTTCACATTAGAGTTTAGAAAAATTATACCTGAGGTGGTATTATGGGCTTCAGTTGGACTCAAATTGAGGGTTAAGTTATTGGCAGTTGAAGCTTGACCAATAGAGACAGTAACCAATCCTCTAGCAATCTACCCATCCTTGCCTGCGTTGGCAGTCTCTCCTTTGGCACATTTCTTCTTTGCTTGTAACTCATGCCACCATTCGGCATAACCATGAATCTTAAAGCATGTCTCTTTAGTGTGTTTAGATCCTTCACAACAAGAACATTTCTATCCATCAGATACATTCTTTGATTTAGAAGTGAAATTTGACTTTCCACCTAGACCAGAGTTAGGTACAAGAGTTCTCATTCTCAAGCTTTTAAATGCCAACACAACACCTATTCCTTTGGCATAGTTCCGATCATCATTGCTTGGCATGTTGCCTCACGAGGACATGGGCTTACGCTTGTTCCACAGTAAGGAATGGTTGAATATGTAGAATCTCCCTCTGAATCCCATTGAGCCGATTGTCCAAACCATCTAAAAAATGTATACGTGTTCTTCTTGCACTATATTGTTGTAACGTTGAATATCCACCTGGCACTGCATCATACTGGGTCTCCGAAAATCAATTTCTCTCCACAATCCCTGCAGCATGTTGTAATATTTTTCTAATGAACCACCTGCTTGCTTTAATCGTGACACTTTGCATTGGAGATCATATACCTGGGATGCATTATTGCCATCAAAATAGGTTGTTGCAATGGCATCCCACACCATTTTTGCAGTTGGGAATCTGATAAAATTCTCAATCATGGAAGGATCCATTAAGTTAATCAACCAACTTTTTATTATGATATCATCTGTATGTCATTTTCGGAACATCGGGTCTGTTGATTCGGGTTGGGACAAGTCACCATTGATACAACCCAACTTGTATTTGCCATATATGTACATCTCCATTAGCTGGGACCAAAGTGCATAATTGGTCCCGGCCAACTTGATTCCAATTAGAGCAGTGGTTGAGTTAGTCATTGGATTTGAAATTGAAGTCTTGGATAGAACTTTAGTCATTTTTTCATTAAGTTCTGTCATAATAGAGGGTGAATAGGAGAAAATTTTAAGTGTTTCGTCTCCTTTTTGTCACGATAAAAGGTATGGATTTGAACTCAAAGTCTATTGTTTTTTGTTGGTTAGAGATATGTCCGCTCTTATGCCATGACGACTTAAGAGTAAATCTCTTATTTCGTATATAATTTTGCATATAGGTGATATTAAACATGAATAGCAGTCTTATGATCTATATTTGGAAATTACAAATCAATACAAAATTTACTGTAATTCTCGCTCTAATTGATCAATTCTTTCCTTTAATCTTGCAAGTGACAGCTCATGCCAACAATCTCCACCATAAGTAGCTAGCAAGTACATGGTTCAATGGCTAATTTATAATCACACCGGCAAGGGGAATAGCTGCCTACTCTGGGCATGAAGGTGGATAAAAAGACCACCTTCCTTCTGAAAGCTGGCCGCTCAATGGACGATTCATGCTAAAATTGCAAGTCAATGGATGAGCAACGCTAAAATGATAGGTATCACTGTATAGTAAGCTGGTCTATTTCTAGTCAGCTAACCTTTTTTCTAATTTTTTATTTAAAATATTTAATTATGTTTAAGCAAATCGACAACCTTAATTTTGTTTTGTTTTTATGATATTAATTCTTAACAACTGCAAAGTAATAAAGTGAAAACTTACATAAATGATTGAAGATTAACTTATATAACAAATTATATTTTTTAAAGTAAAATTGATCAAAATAAACACATTTGGACTAATCAAGTCCAATAAAATTAATTGTTAAATGAAAAAATAGTTAATTAGATTTATTTTCATATAAAAACCATAACCGTATATCAATTCAAGTTTTTTAAAATAATATTGACTTTTACTATCAGTAACCATATAAAAACACGAAAAAGTTGGAAGAGTCCGCAATTTGGTTTATTTCAAGGTAAACTCACAAAAGAGTCGGCAATTGATCAAAAAGAGCACATATAGTAATGATGATCCGCTGTAAACATAAACAAGAATAACGATACATCCTCGCGCTCTTCTCTAGTCGTTGGTTGACATAAAGGACAGGAGCCAGTCCGAACATTTTCCCATCTTTCCCAGGACGCTTCTTCTTCTTCACCAGTTGTCAGCATTGGAATTGGATGCCAATATATAAGGTATATAAAGCATGGTTAGATGCGAGTCGGTTCTGAAAACTTATAGTAGTAAAGCTCTCTTTATACTTGCATAAAACCGTCCATATAACTTGATTTTATATGGTAGGTTTCAGAGGCCAACAAGGCCACACAGGAAAAAAAAAAAAAAAGGAAGTAGAAGAGATAGACAACTCACAAAATGTTGACCACACCTGATAAAAGAAAGAGCACATAAAATACTGGGAAAGAAAACGTTATCCTTCTAAAGATTTGCATCTATATGGTTTGGAAATAAGTTGAAGATAAGCATCGGATAGCCGCCAAGATTCTAAATGGAATTCGTACCACAGTAGTAGCAAGAAAAGCTGATCATATATGTTAACACAGAACAAGATGGTATCTCTCAACGCTAGACTGTGAATTCTTTAATGTTATGACTCTCTACAGCCCCTCTTCGGTCTGTGTACCTTCTGTTCAATCTGAAGATAGACAAGATACTTATCTTTTGTACATTTTGTAATAGAGATCTATAGTTAATGAAATACTTTCAATTTTAAAAAAAAAACAACTAATTGATATGAAGACCACTAGAATGAAGAACATATACAACCTCAACTCATCTAGTTTCTTCTAAAATACATGTTTCATTCGTTGATTGACACAACTCGCTCCCAAAACGCTTCTTAAAAGTTTTGCATGCCAGTATACGATATACATAATGCAAGGTAAGATACAAGCCGGTTCTGAAAACTCGGACACACGGCTGTTTCTTATGTTTAGTTCAGCTCTCTTCATACTTGCATAAAATCATCCATCAACTTCATATGGTAAGCTTCATCTGAGACATATAATGCGTGGTTGGATACAAGCCGGTTCTGGAAACTCAGACCCAGGGTTGTTTCTTCTGTTTAGCCAAACTCTCCTCGTACTTACATACTACCATTCGTCAACTTCACACGGCAGGCTTTGGTAGGCTTCAGGAACCATCATTGCTCCGTAGGAAAAGAAATTATGCAGAAAACTCTTACATAAATTCACAACATCATGACCCATACTTGATCAAAAAGCGCATAGATAGTAATAAAGGCCATGAGAACCACTGTAATGAAGGCCATGTTGGCAAAAAAGAAAGCAAACAACTATAATAATACAACTCGGACACAGCTAGTTCCTTCTAAAACACAACTATCTCATCTTTGATTGACATAGAGAACAGGAACTAGTCCAGACATTTTTCCATCCCTCCCAGGTCGCTTCTTCTTCACCTGTGACAAAGCAGTGGATACCAACATATGAGATACATAATAGTGGCAAGATGTAAGCCGGTTCTGGAAACTCAGATTGTTTTCTATGTTTAGTTCAGCTCTCTTCATACTTACATAAAACCATCCATCAACTTCATACTCTATTTCAACCTCCTCTCCTGCTATTAAGCTTAGCTGCAACAAGAAGTCAAGAAAAGAATTACACATTCATACTACAACAGAATTTGATGACATTCTTAAATAAGTAATGGCAGCAAATAAGTAATCATAGTAGATCTTGTGGAGGAATGACATTATTGAATCATGGGCTCGCTTACAGATCAAACACCAGCTTAAGAGTTGGCTTACCTCATCATCCCCACCTGCACTGAAGTCATAAAGCGCTGTTCCCAGTTGTGGATTTCCAGAAGATGCTCGTTCCTCAGATGCTAATGGGTTTTCAAATGACTCATACCTTTGCATGACGGATGAACTGTAAGATGGAGGTTCTTCTCTAATCTGAAAAGGCTTTAATATATTAGATTCTTAAGTCACATAAAATACCAAAGACAACTTAATGTAGTGCACCCTTACCGGAGAACCTGAACCCTCGTACATTGACGAGGGACCACTGTATCTGTTTCCCGCTGACCTCTCCTGCTATAGACAATTTACAAGGTGTTAATGCATGGATGTAAACACCAAGAGAGAGAGAGAGATGCATGGATGTTTGCACACCCAGAGAGAGAGAGAGAGAAATCACTATAACTAAATCTAGAACTCGCAAATTCCATGGAAGTCTTAGATATTTCCTTTCTAGACAAAATCTCTAAACACTGAGGTCAGGACCATCTAGAGAGCAAAACTCTTTTGACATCAGGAGAAAATTGAATGATTTGATCACAAAATTCTTGAAACCAAGAGATGAGTCCTATTACTATTATCTGTATTTTGGGCTTCCCACACTCTTATTATGTCCTCAACAGTCCAGCACATGCAAATAATAGTTCACATCAGTAAATTTTGATAATCCTTAACTGAGAAGAGGCTACAAATAATAAAATAAAAACTACTTTGGAAACACTCGGCACTGGTAGTTCAGAAGAAAATCACTGGTCATAATAAGGTAAATAGCATAAACATACGTGCAATGCTTAAAAATGTGTAATTATGACATCAGAAACAATGATATAAACGAAAAATTGGAAAGAAACATACTGCAGATGAAGGACCTAAATGAGTCAAAATGGAGCAGCACAATAAAATCCAAGTTTATCATTCAATCGCATACTTGTGCTCTTAAAAATCTATATTGCTCATATATCATTAATACAAACATCAAAAATCTGCTCCGCACCATAGCAATCTTCAAGATAATACATTAAGGAACAACAGACAATATAGAAACGAACAAGTGTCCAGTATGAGGGTTTTACCGAGGTTTGAGTATTTCCATAATTGGTTGGACGAGAACTGAACAACGTAGGGTAGTTGATTCCACCAAAGTGGGATGATATTGATGTCTCAACTGATCCTATAGAATCAGGAGAAGACGACCCTGATGACCTTGCATCCTCTTCCTGCAAGTTCACAAGGCACAATTAATTTATCCAGGACCACATTTAGCATTCTTTACTTCCAAGCTGAAGCAATGATTTATAGATCCCACTCTAACAAAATCTAATGTGAAATCCATACCTCTAATTCTGAAGATTCTAGAAGTGTCTTTGCCCACATATCATCATAACTAACTGAAGGCCGAGAAATGATATTCTCTTCAACATCAGGGGCATCAGTTCCAATACCAGCCAGAAACTCATTGACCTAGCATGAGATGAAAACTGAAATAAAAAGGTGCCACGAACAATAATCTAAAGCACAAAACTGTGTAATTTGCTTCTGAAACAATCCAATGTTGGAAACACTATTGTAATACATCACCTTCCAAAGTAACAAATTTTAACCTGGTCTCACATTTTTGTGTGTGTCGGTATGTCTGTGCGTATGTGCAAGTGTTCATGAGAGAGAGCAAGAGAGGTAAGTTATTATTATCTGACTAGCATACCAATATAATGCAAATAAGCCATAGTTCAGATGGTATGCCCTCCCCCCTTCCAAACAGTGGCTCGGGATATGAGTCCCCTTAAACCAAGAAACGAAGTTGTTGACAAGATGATTTCTTACTCTGTGCACTGCAGGTGCATTGTTCCCTAACAAGTCATCATCACCCAGATTTGCTGCCCAAGCATTTACTAGATCATCATCAAGTGAATCAGGCTCAGTACGACCTGGCTTAGCTTCATAAATTAGGTCAGATATTCCAGTGGCAACAGCTGGGTCACTTAAACCAGTGGATGCATCTATATTGTGCTTGGTGCGATAGATATCAATGAGTTTTGCGCTGCAATATTTCAGGAGTAAAACAACCATAAAGATAAGGTCCATGCTATGAAAAGAGCAAAATACCAAACCAAAAAAGAGAGTAACATTGCTTGGGAAACATCATCAATCTTCAGCATACAAACTTTTACCGGATCTCTTGGGAAGAACAATCCAGAAGTTTATATTGTACACAATCACAGTTGATGGATCCAAATAAAATTGCAATCTTTGAAAGAAAACAAAAGACAAAAATTGCTTAAAAAATTGCTTGAGAACCCATTATCGACAAAATCATTAAAGGATGTTTCAAAACTTGGTACTCAAAACCACACCTGTCTTCCAAATAAATAGTAATTAATCTATCCGAAAAACTAGAACCAATAATTGCTCATATCAGATGTCAATTCAAGTTCTTTTCTAACAATCAGATTCCCAGAGATCACAGGATTAGCAGTAGTAAGTCAGAATATAAGAAATGGAGAGAAACCTCAACCCACAAAACAAGTATATGTATAAATCTTGCAACAATGAGAACAGTTAATCAAGGAAATGCAGACTATCAACTAAACTGCCTGAAATTTCCCGTGATAGAAAAAGACATCACTAAAGTCATAGAATCGCATTAAAAGGAAAATCAAATGCTCTAAATCAGCCTGTATGATATTAATTATGGTTTAGTAACATATAGAGAATAACTATTTATTTCATACCCACATAATCAATATCATGCATGTAATAATTTGGCCCGAACCTAGTCTAATTTCGAATCGAGGTAACAATTTTTGGATTTTGGCAAAGAAATGTTCATTTTAATGCACTAGTCATGGTGCATAACCTTTTATAAAAGAATATAACTAGATAGGATTGAAAAAATAGGGACAGGGGTTAAAGAAAGGATGAAGTAGGCCACAAATTTCAACCTAATATAAAGGAAAAAAATTCTAGAAATTAATTTGTACCTTATTGGCCCCAAAGGCAGATATTTTGCTCTTGGAACATAACAAAAGAGTGAAACGAGATTTAGTAGCCTCTCATGGGTTTCATAGAGTTTCTTTAGCTCATCATCAGTCCATTCCTTGTTTGTGTTATCATGATTTCTTATATCCCTGCAACACTGAAAACTTTGGATATATCTGCAAAACAGAATCAGATAACAGAGAGAAATAAAAGCCTGACCCTTACTTGATCAGTTCATCTTGTTCTCGGTACATTTCATCAAGAACTTTTATCATGGGACTTATTAGAATACCTAGTCCTGTACCACTGGCTCCTTGGTCTTCCCCATTACTAAGATGCAGTTCTGATAACTGAGATTGCACTCCACCTTCTGCTAAAGTACTTAGAAATTCATAGATTTGGAGCCTATAGGGCTCACCAGACCGGATTGCTATCGTGGTCAGTGCTTGGGCAGCAATAATCCGAACCTGGGGGCATCCATAATTATATTCATAACTAAGAGAATTTTAAACTCGAAGAAAACTAACACAATAAATATTTAAGTCTGGTCATCATAAGTTGAAAGTCTCTGTAATATTTCATTTGGATAATCGCAAGTTCAAGACCTATGAGGAGCTTTATCATGTTTCTGCTCAGGTCGAAGTCTTTGGTTAGTTTTACTCGTGTAGAAAGGATCAAGAAACTCAACGTCACTATTCATGAACAACTTGGAGTCAGGCCTTCTTTTCGCACTAAGAGTTAATTCTTTTCTTCTAGGTGGTTTTCTATTTAAAATCTTTTACTTTGTTAGATCTCACAATGCATGAATCAACTTTTGCAAAAAGGTTCTAAGTCTATGCATTTTGGTTCTTAATAGAGCTCTAGGAAAGCAATTCAACTCATTATCGATCAAGGATTAGTCAACATACATGAAATTCAAGCCTCACCATCAGTTTCGTTTTATGCTTTCACAAACCCAAATCACAGTCAACAAAGCTTTCATATGATATAGGTTAATGTTGAATCCATATTAACTCATACCAGCTAAAAAGCATAACCAACTATTGCTCAAGCAAAAGTAGACAGGAACTTGAAATCCAGCAATAACCAGGACCATCTTGCTATTTAAAGAATTCTGTGCCAGTCAATGTATACATAGTATTCTATTGTGTGCGTGTACAAATTTTGTCAAACATACAAGTCATCATGGTACAATCAGTGGGTGTACCGTTCAGAATGAATAACCATGAGACATATTCATACCTCCCAGCTGCCACTAAAAGCACATCTCTGGAGTCTGGTCAATGCACCAGCTAGAGTAGGATTACGAGAGCTGGCTGCAGCAACCATTTTATCTGTATCTAGCATCATCAAAGCAGTACCAGGAGGGGTTGCTGACTCCCAAGCATATTCCGATGCAGCATAATTTGCATTTTCACCAAGGAACCAAACCTGTGGGTTAATGTTAAGGAGACAAAATTCAGATGTTATGTTAATAGGAATTAAACAATAATTTCAAGATTGTCACGCTGGAAGGGTTGCTTACTGCTGCTTGTACTAACTTCTGCAATGCCAGAGCTGCTTTAGGATCAGACGCAGATACCCGATCTACTGATGTTACTCCAGACATTGACCAGGGCTGCGGAGGTGGTAGGTCAAGAACTATAGTGACCGCTTCCAGTGCGGTGTGCTTTCCACCAGGACCAGCTCCAACAAGGCATGTCTAGAGAAGGAATAACCAGCTATGAGCATACTACCAAAACTCTCAAAGACCAAACAATCAAGATTAGTTTTAAATTTGAAGCCACTTTTGTAAACCTTGAGAGAAAACCTAAATTGAGGATGGAAAAAAATATACGTAAAAACAAGGATATAACTAAAAATAGATAATCAAACATAAAATCTTGAGAATATTGAGCACTAAGTAAAAGCATATTTATCTTGCAAAAAAAAAGAGAGCAAAAGCCTACTTTCCAGAGCAGTTGCAGCACATCAGCGTCTATCTTCCCTGGCACTTTTGTAGCAAAGATCCTTGCAATTTCAAGCAGAGTGACGGCCATATCAGGAGTTGCCTGACAAACCAATATATTAAGTCTAACTGACATAGGATCATGACAGACAAACTGATCAGGTACTTTCAATCTATATTTACACAAAATATGAATGTAAACACTTAGTGCAGAGCATAAGTAAGTGTTTTTAAATAATTAAAAGCACATTGTGTGTACAATCCACAGATCCAAAAGAATATTAAACTATGCCAACACTAATGCAGAATCCTCCAAAAAGGATGCAGGACTAACTGCTGAACGGTGCCATGCAACAAGAAAAAATATAATATATATACAAAATCTCATCCATTATTAACATGTGTAGGCATGCATGTAAATATATTAATGTTAATGCAAATCATTTTCAATATGTGCATAAATTTTTTGAGCATATGCATTTACTTGGAAACAATTACATAATAAGTGAGAGAACTCTGAAGTTAATATTCAAATTGAGCAGGCAAGGTAAAAAATGAATTACATACCTTAAAACGAGCATGCAAAGTGAGTAGAATATCATTTAGCAGTGGCGCTGGCCACGCTGGATCAGAAAGCTCTGATGCAATAATTGATTCTAGTTCGTCAAATGATTCGTGTGGACTTTGCATCCATATCAATGCCTTAATCACCATTGTTCGAACATAGACACATTCACAGGCTACTGTTGTCCGTACAACTTCCACTAGTGAAGCTAACAAACTTGCAATTGTATCCTTCCCACTAGTTGCGCTAGATAGAGCGGAAGCCTTCTTGGCACCTGTGGAGTAAGAGACAAAAGTGCAGAAGGAAGAAAACCAATCAGATAACGCCCCACACACGTAGACCACTAGTCGTTTAAGAGTCAAATAGTAACAGAAGGGATCATATTCCTCACATGTTTATCAATCCCAAATTCACTAATAAAAAAATATTGGATTTCAAAAGAAGACAGCTTATTAACGAAAGCAAAGCATAAGATTGTGACAGATAAGTTACAACTGGAGAAATAGTAAAACCAGCAAGTAACTAGACTCAAATTACAAGTTGGAAGTTTTAAACTTAGGGAAGCACACATGAGTTCGTTGTTGACAATAGCTGATTACTATTAACTGAGCAAAAAATGAAGGTATACTTACTAGAAACTCAACAACAGAAATGTCCAAACTAATTTACTTGTGAGCAAAGGAAGAATCAATGACATCCGAATAATAAATTGAAATCAGCCAACTGATGAAGTCAGGCTTTTGATTCACTTGTATGTGAGCATACAAGAAAGGAATGATGCAATATCCTAGGAAATAATTATAGAGAAAAAGATATTGGCTTTCAGAGTTAGATCCCTCTTATGGCTCAGACAATAACCATCTTTTGAGAACAAATAGACACTAAAAGGTTCAATTAGGATGATTGTGCCACAATTATATGTCCTTTCGTGATGTCTTCAAGGCACTATTATCTACAGCAGTGAGTTCTTTGATGCATAACAGAAACATTGGAACAAGTAAAATTACGAAGACTGTTTTTGTAACAATTTATGTCAAATAAAGCTCCACATTAGTGATCTACAAAACCTTGAAATAGTACAAACAGTTTTGATTACAGTATATTATCTGTGGAATAATATCAAAAGATCAGGAAAGATCATTATATAAAAATTGTGGAAGGAAAGAAATAGATCTAGTTACCATCAGCATACGGGTTTTCATTAAAATCTTGATCCTGTGAATCAATATTCTCGGAGAAAGAATTCACATCCACTCCATCAATATCTTGTAAGCCTAAAGCAAATGCAGCAGCCCTACTTCTTCCCATCTCCAGTACTACTCTTGCAGCCGCATGAAGTACTGGCCTAGAGAAACTGCGAAAGGAACTCTCCAACCTGAAATAAACAGTAACTGAAACATCAGAAACTCAAAATGATCAAAGCATTTGCATCAATGCAGATTTGATGCCTCAAAAGATAATAGTTGAAGGAGAAGGATAAGAGAAAAAGCAAGAGTGATGGAGAATGGTTAACATAAGGAAAGAAGCTAGATCAACCTTCTCATTACAAGCTTAATTAAAGGCTGTGGTCTCCTTGTCTTTTGAGATTTTTCTTTGGAAGCCTTTGACAATTCATTGGAGTCAACACTTGATCCCTTAGATACAACGGATGGTGCTTCAGGCAATTTCAGAATCTCCCTAGTTAAACGGTACCAACCAGCAGCCCGCTCTTCAGTCCTATAATATGCAATAACATGGGTAAACATCTGTTAAAGAATTATTAAGAACTATTAAAAGCAATATCACAAAGAAGTATACCACGCATGAAAATCTACCCTAAAATAGTCAAGAATGAGAACATTAAGGAGTGAGAAAATTGCATAAGATAGTCTGAAAAAGTACCTCTCAATATTATCAGGTTTCCCCAGCACACATAAAATTGCTTCAAAGCAGACTCTTTCACTAGGATCTAAAAGGAGTTGATAGAGTACAGAATTGAACTGAGACTTAATGTCAGGTCTCTCTGCAGTCATCGATATCAAGAAGAATCAAGAAAGTTGTACATTTAACATGTGTCCAAGTATAAAAAATAATATATATATTTATGTCTATTGGCAGGTATATCTGAATTTAAAGGGTAGAAAACAAGAATTCACCATCCAGTGCACGGGCTCTAGATATTGAGTAGCATAACCTTGCCAGTGAAACTCTAGCAAGAACATCATGCAAATGGAGAACATCCTGCAGAGCCCCTGATGGATAACAGCATTAACCAGGAGTTAGTAATCTAAAAGGCATATCACAACTAAACCTCTCTTAAAGCATCAGAACAAATAATAAACAGAGATAGATGTCCAGATTTGATCTTCTCTGTTTATCTCATTTACATTTCTGGCTTACTTTAGTACAAGTTTTCACATAGTTGGCTATATTATCATGCCTTCTAGCTCAAATCTTTGCACTGTGAATCACTACACAAAATGATTTTGTTTTGGTTCTCGAACTTGGTCTTTTTTAATATTTAGTAATCCATCCTCAAAATGGAGTTATGTTTTATGCTAAGAACTTTTTCTGGTCTAAAGATTAAAAAATGTAAGAAGTTGTTGAGTCAATCCATAAATACCAAATTAATCACATAAATTATACAGACACGTATCCAGTATTATTTTAGCCAACTTGATGACCCAATACTGTTCAAAAACAAAGTAGAATAAACTTTACTTAAATTGTCTACTACATTATCTTGACCTGAGAACTATACATTCTATCATCTATAATTTGTAAATGTTAAAACTGACTAAGCTGGACCTAAACCAAGTTAAAAGGAGGTTTCAAAATTGGCCATAAATTGCATGTGAAGTTAGCTTATCTAACCAATAGTCATAGTAGAGCTTTATTTGCAAACTTTAAACTTCAATGTACTGTCTTGTAGATTAAACAAACAAGGGAAGTCAGATGCTCCAAATCTTTGAAAATTTTTAAGATATTAATTTATCATACACCAATAGCCACCAATTTAACTTGACTTCAATGGATCTTGCCATGCCGTTAACATGAGAATAATTGATTATTATTGAAAAGGTACCTCTAGAGACAAGAGAGAGAGAGAGAGTAAAGAACAAGAAAGATCAAGAATGCTACCTCCAGGGACCACAAGCTTCGCTGCAGAAAGATACAAGAGAAATTAATCAGAACGGCCAAATTTAGTTTGGAGATCACTATTAGAACATGGAGTTTGTTATGTCACATGCAATAAAACACTATTGTGTCAAATTATGGACGACTCACTCAATGCCATTGCAACTGCATAGGGGTCTTTGGTTGCCAACTCTGCAAGAATTTCTAAAGCATGCCTCACAGCAACAGGATCGGTAAATGAAACCCTTCAAAAAGATTATGAATCTGCCTCAATTTGGCATAAGTAACAGAAACAACCATGACAACATGCAGTTCATAGTTTATGAGACACAAGAATAGAAAAAGGATAAGATAATGAAGAACAAAATTGAAACAAGTCACAAGTTATGAATCATGGATCATAGAACCCAGCACGCATCAAACACAACTGTTCCATGCTGCCATGCAAAAAGAAATGCCTAAGACAGGGTACTTTATCTGTCCTCTTAATGTACCTAAAGCACTGGCATGAATATGGCATTTCTGTATTACACATTGCAATGAATAACAACACAGACTAAGTTTCTAAAATTTTCTGAACTTTGTTCCTAACTTGTCAGAGTCTGATGCATTAATCCTTTCTCATCATAAAAATCACACATCTTGAAAGCAATCTATCTCGTACATCCAGTGAAAATTTAAAGAGTTCCGTCCCATCTACTTATCAGTGAGATGAGGTGTTCAGAATGTAAACTTCTTTGTTCAAACCAAGTCACTGTTTACTGACCTCAAACTCTTTTTTGTCTCTTGCAAATGACAAATTTCGCTTTACTTAATGTTCCTCTTGGTACCACCCTCATAATAAGATGTTCTCATTGATCTTATATTAAAAATATTCAGAAACTCATTGTTGGACACTATTTCTTTAGGAATCATTTTACACCTAATAAGACAATTTTGCATACTTTCCCTAAATTTATTCCAGTCCTAGTCCAAACCATATTATCAGCTTAACAATTGCAAAACTCAAAAGTTTGTCAGTGGCCTTATTCATTCCCAACATGCAACTTTCACACATCCTTGTCACAGTTTATAACGTGAGAGTTTGCAAAGTCCAAGAGATATCTAAACAAAAATTAACACCAATCTGCAAAACTCAGACAAATTAAAGGAGTTGTCTGAAGAACTTACCCTTGTACAGCACGATGAAGAAATGCGGGATTTCCAGGATCAAGAGGAAGTCTTCTCAATGCACTTAGTGCAACATATTGGAGGTTACCCCGGATGATAGACTGAAAAATGAATTTTATTTGGATAAATAAAGCACAAAACAGAATAAAAGACCATTTTACCCATTATTGCAATACAAGCAATATCAATTATGCTTTCACAGAGGCAGAGAGGAATTTAAACATTTATTAGATATAAATAACACAAAAGAAAAGAAAATCTGCCGGTAAATTGAGGGACAATTGACAACATTGAAAGAAAGTATGAGCTGACTTTCTCAAAACAATCCCAAGAGGGTTGAAAGAAATATTAATTCTATCATCAAATAAAATAAATCAATACGGCCACGTGGAGACACCCTTTCGCTTTAGAAACAGAAATTCCAAAATGGATGTCCTCAAGTTTGAACAAGACAAATGTTTGGATAGGGTTATTGTATGGATAGCAAAGCACACTTTACTATATACTTCCAATTGGTCATAATATAAGCATAGACATATTGGAAGTATTGATCAATAGCAACTGGTATTAAACACAAGAAAGGTCACAGATAATCTTCGTGCTTGCAGATATACTTATGACAAAGCACAACAGGGGTGAACGTTCCATTCTCATAACCATATGATGGAAAGTTTACCTCCTTATCACCACCTTTTGTCCCAAACATGCCTTTCTTTCGCTTTTGTGGGGAATCAGCAACCTGTCAATCAATATGTATTCTATGGAATAATTTCAAACATAATCAAATTATGTAATGAAAAATGACAAGTTGCAAAAATCTTCATGAAAACCGGATAGATAATCAAATGTTCTTCAAACAAATTGCTGAGATTCAATAAATAATAAAATGAAAGGGTAATTATTAGATGGAAATTGATGACTTTCAAAATTACAGTCAAGAGTGTGGATCAAAATATTAACAACTTTGCATCAATTTTCAATTTCACCATTTAAAGTAATCATTTGCAGTGTATCAGATGAAAGTGGATAAAAATCCTGAGCTTCAGAGGGACCAGAGACTGACATTCTACATCTGCCAACGGAAAGAAACTTAGAGACTATAGTACTCTAAAGCAACAATTTCGATGGAAAACCACATACATATACTGAAAGCAATAAAAGAAATCATAAAGGAAATGAAAATTTAAAGAAAAGAAGAAGCAAATATTTCCATCTGGGAGGCTACATGATAAAAAATCACAAAGCCACTTGATATTCTGTCCAATCATCACCATTTAGTCAAAATGGGGGAGATCCAAGAGGAATAAAGTATAACACTCTAATAAGGACAGAAAGAAGAAAGGATAATGCAGTATTATTCTACAATGTTGATAGCAATACCTTATCAAGAATGCCAAATATGATCTCATACAATCTGGATATAATATCAGTGCTGTTTGAAGGAGCATAAGTAAGAGCCTTCAAAGCTTGCAATCTCCGTGCATGGACTTCAGGATAAAAGACAATTCAGTCACAAACCACCATAAGAGCCTTACAAGTTACATGAACAACATAAGAGAAACAAACTACATGCAGTGCCAATATACAAAAATGCCAGATGCTGCCAAAAGTTGCAAGATGAAAGGAACTAATTCTGGAACCAGCAAGGGTCTAGTCTGAGGCAGCAAGCTTACTAAAAATAACAGATCATACCAATTAAAACACAAGTAGCTATATTTACAATCTCATCAAACATGGGAAAAATCAGAAATCAATCAAACGATTTCTTCATATGGATATTGAATAACAGCACCTATGAGGGACGCCCAAGATAATAGGCAGCTGGTACTAAATATTCAAACAAATGGAAACAAGAATGAAAAAGAACACTTTACAGAACACTTTACATTCAATCTCGTCATTTGAAGCCTCCTGACATAGTTGGTGTACTATTCGTGGTACAACATCAGCTCTTGTCACCCCTCCAACAGCATCAATGTCAGCCAGGGCATCCCAGTTAGGAGTGGGAATTCCACCACCTGGACTTAAACCTTGAGCACCAGTGTCTGATAAGATTCTGGCCAAATAATAATAAACATAGCGCAGAATAGTCCGATCTTCACATTGCTGACTAAGCTGTGAAATAACAGGGGGAACATATGAACTAGTACATAAGTCTAAGAATTTTTTTCTTTGTCTGAGACATTTTCAAACAAGAATTTGGAACATAAGTTCCCAAGTCTAACCTGTCTAATTTATAGCAGAACATAAATATTAATTTACTTGTTCTTGGAGAACCAAAGACAAAAGCAAAAGGAAAGGTAAGCGAGATGAAGCTGTTAAGATATAAACGGGAAGGAGAGCAGAAACAGAACATACCATGAGAAGGGATGGGGCCAAAGAGGGGTCAACCGAATTGTAAACCGCAAGTTTGGGAAACACATGATGTATTAATTGCTTCTGAGAGCTATTCTGTTCCACAAAACATTAAAAATATATATATTATTCCAGTCAGTTCAAAAAATTTTGCAGGTTTAGAAAAGTGGAAGCAGTAAGAAAGACCTGATCGGAGGTAGCAGCTAGTTCATGGATGCTCCTTGCAAGTTGAGAGTAAGAAACCGGCTAAAGAAACCAAAGAATTTCAAATTAAGTACGTTTACAACAGAGAAACAAGCGAATGTATAAGGAAAATGCTTACTAAAAGACATAGCAAAAGGGGAATAAAAAGGGAACCCAACCTTCTTGCTCTGCTTCTGAGGCATGGCGATGATGTTAGTCCTAACAGGATTGAGGGCAGCCTTGGCCGCAGAAATAGTGTCGTTTTGGATCTGAGTGAATGTCATCCCTCTTTTGGACTTCTTCTCTCCGAACGACGACGACTTCCCTCCCAAAACCGACTGCTGCGACGAAGGAGTAGTGCCAGTACTCGTAGTAGGAGATGGAGTCGCCGTGGATCCGGACTGAGTTGAACCGGGATCCGCCGTAATCAGATCCATCAACGTGGTGCCCGAAGAATCCTACAACAACCAAACACCAAACATCTCACGCATCACTATCGATTAATTATAGATTTAAAACCAGAAAGAAAAACAGAAATGTATTTGATTCAGGTCACTATTACCGCCATCAATTGGGCCGGCGTCCGAACAAATTCAAGAATTACAAGAAGAGTCTCCTTGTCTTGTCGCCGAAGAAGAACTACTCTTCCCCGCTAGTCTGCCAATATTTAAGAGTTACTTACTTTTGAATATGACTCCGTTGGGTATTTAGTGTTTAGCTTATGAATTTAATGAGTCCAGTGCATTTTTGGTCGACTTATTGACATTAATAAATTCAGGCCCAACTAGAGAAGAGCCCATGATCGTATAACTTTAGGCCCAATATCGTTTTGATCTATTTTATTGTATTTTACACAGTACAGTACCCGATTCTTTAATCAGAATGAGGTTCCAGTCCTCTATTCCAAACGATATCTTTTGTTCTCGTGTGATGTGATGCTGTTGGTCACTCTTGACTTTTATAAGTTATGCCATGAAGTTGAAAAGTATAAAGCAACGGTATACTTCAGGTCTTTGGATTCTCATGCACCACTTCATACTTTATTCCACGGGCATAAAGAGTCTCAAACAAAAGTAGCACAAAAATTGGAAGTAATTAGAAGGAAAAAAACCAGATAACAATACTGTAAACAATAGTGTGAAGTGATCATCAACATAACAAGCAACAAAATGTTGAAGATTTTGCAACTGCATCTCCTTTATGTCGTCAGTCATCTCATCACCCTTTTCATGGTTTGTTCTTGTTCATCGTCGCAATCCAGCGATTTGGATGTGTTATTGAAGCTTAAATCCTCCTTCATAGGACCAAAGGGCTCTGGACTCTACGACTGGCAACCCTCTTCCCCGTCCACTCCTTCGGCTCACTGCTCCTTCTCTGGAGTCACTTGTGATCATGACCTGCGTGTGGTCTCTCTCAATGTTTCTTTCCAGCCTTTATTTGGCGTGGTTCCTCCTGAAATCGGACTGTTGAACAAGCTCATAAATCTCACCATCGCTGCCAATAATCTTAGTGGCACGCTTCCTCTGGAAATTGCCAACCTCACTTCTCTTACTCTCCTCAACATCTCCAACAATATGTTCGTAGGTAGCTTCAATATCAATCCTAGCACCACAGTGCTTCAAGTAGACGTTTTCAACAACAACCTGTCAGGACCACTACCTCCACAACTTGCGAACCTGAAACATCTTAAGCATCTTAATCTGGGTGGCAACTATTTTGCAGGTAACATTCCAGAGTCGTACTCCGAATTGCAGAATTTAGAGTATTTAGGCCTGAACGGCAATCAACTTTGCGGGAAAATCCCGGCCAGCTTGTCTCTCTTGAAGAAGCTTAAACATATGTTCCTTGGCTACTTCAACTTGTTCAGTGGCGGTGTCCCGTCAGAATTTGGGTCGTTAACCTCGATTGTAGTTCTGGACATGGCAAACTGCAACCTGTCTGGTGAAATTCCTGCCAGCCTTGGCAATTTAAAGCATCTCCGTGTATTGTACCTTCAAATGAATCGACTCACAGGTGCTATACCGCCTGAACTTTCTGGGCTAGTTAGCTTGATACAACTTGACATGTCCCTCAATGAACTCTCTGGAGTTATACCAAGGAGCTTCTCTGGATTAAAGAACATTAGACTACTGAATCTATTCAAGAACAAGCTGCAGGGTCCAATACCCAAGTTCATTGCGGATGGTTGGAGAAACCTGGAAGTCTTTCAGATATGGGGAAATAACTTCACGTTTGAGCTACCAGAAAACCTTGGCCGGAGTAGCAATCTCACATATATCGACGTTTCGTTCAACCTCCTGACAGGACTGCTTCCTCGGGATCTCTGCAAAATGGGGAAGTTGAAGACTTTGATTCTTATGAGTAATTCCTTCTCTGGAGCACTTCCTGACGAAATTGGTGAGTGCAAGTCCCTAAACAAAATCCGAATTCATAACAACCACTTCAGCGGAATAATCCCGCCTGGGATATTTAATTTGCCTTTGGTGACTTTCATGGAGCTTTCCGAGAATAACTTCTCCGGCGAGCTTCCGACGAAGATGTCTGGAGATGCACTTGCCTTGTTAACATTGTCAGGAAATAATATCGCAGGACAAATACCTCCAGCAATAGCAATGCTGCATAATTTGGAGGAGTTATTGCTTGACGGGAACAAATTCAATGGCCAGATTCCTGCACAAATATTCCAAATGAAGTTCCTCTCAAAACTGAACTTTAGTGCCAACAATCTCAGTGGTGAAATCCCACCTTCCATTTCTCACAGCACTTCGATGACGTCAATTGATTTGAGTGGAAATGACCTTAAAGGAGAGATTCCAAAACAGATGTCTAACTTGGGGTTGTTAAGCATTCTGAATATATCTCATAATAAATTTACAGGTCAAATACCAGTTGACTTCCGCGACATGAAGAGCCTGACAACTCTTGATCTCTCTTACAATAATCTGTCCGGTAGAGTTCCAAATGGAGGCCAACTTGTGTTGTTCGATGACAGTTCATTCGCCGGAAACCCCTATCTCTGTCTTCCACAAAATACGTCCTGCTCATCTCCACATAACCAAACTGAAGCCTCGGGTCAAGCCTGCCGTATGGTCCATCTCAATGTCTGGGAGCTGTTTATAATCACGATTATAGCATCATATCAAATAATCAAACATACTGCTGAACTATAACTTATGGTTATGGTTTGATTTGTGGTCGGCAATGGCATGAGAAGACTAGATAATTATGACCTAGCCATTTGCTTCATTTCTAAATTGTAGCGTGATTGTGACTAATGATAAGGTTCCAAATGATAACTTAGAATAATATTAAGGTCGTCTATCATAACTCATAAGGTCGCACCGGAAAATTGCCTCAGTCTCTTTCTCTTCTTCTTCTTGTCTTCTTATCTCTTTAGTGAAGCTTATAATTAAGAACTATTGGCAAATTCATATAAAAAGATTTGATCTTTTTTAAAGAGTTGATTAAGAACTATTGGCAAATTCAAGGAAATGCTGATGTAGTAGCCCCACAAAATCCAACTCACCAGAAAACAGAGCCAAAAACGTGCAATAACTGCTATGCACTAACCGTATACCCTATATATACGCATTGTTTGCTCTTAGCTAACAGTAACAGACACACACTCACTTTTGCAAATCAGTGTTCCTAAGTAGGTCAACAAATCCCTTTTTTTTTTAAATTTATTATATTTACATTCCATTCTTTGCATTCAGTATTATTAGTGCATATTCTTTGTTTATTTCTGATGTTAGCTATTATTATTACAACGTAAAAATACAAAGCCTACAACAGGAGACACGACGACATACTCTGCCTTTTGCCTTGGTCTTATGGAACTTATTCTTTGGGTTCTTGAAAGAGACAATCTTTGCCATTGGTTTTTGCTCGTTTAACTTCTCCAATTCTCTGCTCTTCCAAGAACTCTCTTCATTTTGTCTTTTCAGGACTTTTACCTTCTCATTCCAACCATATCCCAAAAAAGTCAAGCCCTTTCTCTTGATCCAGGTTTGCTTTTTTTTCTTTTTCATTTCCCATGAATTTTGCTTTCATGGGTTTTCATTATTTGCTGGTTTATGATGATTATTTGATGGAAGGAAGACTAGTTTTTTATTTGGATTGTTTAGTGCTTTTTCTTCTTTAAATAGTTGGATTTGCAGCTTTTGGTTTTATTGGATTTTTGAGAAGTGTAGAGTTTTCTGATTTGCGTTTCTAGGATTATGAAGATCACCCAAGTCCCATCAACTTTTATTCTTTCCTTTGATTGCTTAGAATTTAGTTGGAGTAGCAAACTATGTGAATTATAGGACGCATTTTAGGAATGGGTTCAAAGAATCGATAGTTTGACTGGTTCATTGTGATTTTTTTT
Organism: Erythroxylum baracoense; assembly: GCA_025629805.1. Lineage (NCBI taxonomy): Eukaryota > Viridiplantae > Streptophyta > Magnoliopsida > Malpighiales > Erythroxylaceae > Erythroxylum > Erythroxylum baracoense. The sequence goes on along the minus strand of JAOTAY010000007.1, from coordinate 30,086,451 downwards.
TTTCAGAGCAGCTTCCTATGTGGATTGGCTGACAAATAGTTCTTCATCTTTATAGCAGGATCAGTAGAAATTTCTGATTCTAGATGTATGACTGTCGGAGATAACTCTTTGTTGCTGGAGATATATCAAAAAAGAGTGGTGAGATATATTTGGACTAGCTTTAATTCGAGCAATTTCGTTATTGTTGTGGAAGGAATGACTTCCCTTTTCGCATGCCTTAAGATAAACGGATCTATGATATCTGTTATTCCTGGGACATGGCGCATATATTCTCAAGTTTTCTTCTTTTGTTGATTAACTAGCCAGGTAGTTCTGGTAATATCACCTTCATAAAGTTTTTTTTTTCTGGTTTTATCAGAAAGCTGTTTGATTTCATGCTTATTCTTCACTTGCCTGCAATTACGAGGTTGATTTTAATAGGGACTTTCCTTATAAATTCTATATTAGCGCCATCAAAATATGAATTGATTGCAAACTAAATGAAGAAGACTATGATGGTCTAAAGGGTTGTGAATATTGTATTGGTTTCAGGGGTTCCGGACTAACTAGTCAATTTTGGATCTGATGCTGAATATATAATCAGAGTTAGGAGTTGGATTCTCAAGTGTGAAAATGTTAGAAGGTGGTCCCAAATTTCCTGCATTTATTGGCCTGAGCAAGTATGAAAACAAGTATCATGGTCTGTCTCAAATCCTTGCAGAGGGTTCGAACATGTCAATGGAAAGTTATGAGAGCAAGCCAATGAGAAGTGCAGAAGAATCTGTTGCTACTTATGTCAGCAGTGTTGGGTCGAATAGTTCTCATACTCACATGTTGTATCATGAAGCTTTAAGGGGTCCTTCTAATGAAAACTTTACTGATGGTAATAGTGGTAATAATAGAGGACGGACAAAAAATGCTCTGAGTGATGATGCACTAGCCCGTGCTTTAATGGATAGCAGTTATCCAACCAAGGGACTAACAGATTTTGATGAATGGACACTTGATTTGAGAATGCTGAAAATGGGGCCACCTTTTGCACAAGGAGCTTTTGGTAAACTTTATAGAGGTACTTACATTGGCGAGGATGTTGCTATCAAAATATTAGAGAGGCCTGAAAATGACCCTGACAAGGCAAAATCGATGGAGCAGCAATTTCAACAGGAAGTAATGATGCTTGCAAGGTTGAATCATCCCAATATAGTTCGATTCATTGGTGCTTGCAGGAAACCTACTGTCTGGTGCATAGTAACAGAATATGCAAAGGGAGGTTCAATACGGCAGTTTTTGAATAAAAGACGGAATGGTGATGTGCCATTGAGACTGGCAATCAAGCAGGCCTTGGATGTTGCGAGGGGAATGGCCTATATTCATGGACTTGGTTTGATTCATAGAGACCTGAAATCTGACAATCTCTTGATTTTTGGCGACAAATCCATAAAGATTGCTGATTTTGGGTTTGCTAGAATTGAAGTGAAGACTGAGGGGATGACACCAGAGACAGGGACATATCGCTGGATGGCACCGTAAGACTTTTTCACATTATTCATTTAGAAATCCCTTCATTTTACTCTTCTCCTGTCTATCTTAGATTTCTTGTTTTTGGAACCTATATGGTAAAGATTAATATCAACAGCTCAGTCACTTAATTACTCACAACATCATGGCGTATGACTACCAGTAATGCCATGGCTTTACAGTTTTTTTTGGGTAATAATTGCAATATGATAAGTGCATCAAGTACTGGATGACTCAGGTTTCATGTATACCAACAGTAGCTTCGTCCAAGCTAATGTGATATTTTTGCAGATGACAGGGGGACTTCAAAATTGCACACTTCTGATTCCTTAATCAGTTAAAGTTCAAATAGACCTTTTATTAGTGTGTGTTTGTTTATTATGCTTTGGACATAATCTAGATCTGGTACTACTCTCAGTCTTAGGGATAACTATTGCTGTCTTGATGTTATATAACAAGAAAGAAAAGTTGGTAATGAGAATCAAGAGTGCATAATTGAACCTATTATCCCTCAATCATTGTCTTCTATGTCTGGATTCAAATGCCCTGCTGATGTTCCTTTCCATCTGGGTGATCCAATAAGTAACATATGTATGTGTATATATACATATCTGATTGTTGTGACCCCCATCTGATTATGCTGTTTTATTGGTTGAAGTTATCAAATTTCCTCCTGAATATGTTAGATTGTTGAACATAATCATTTTGGGCAGGGAGATGATCCAGCACAGGCCATACACTCAGAAAGTAGATGTGTATAGCTTTGGGATAGTATTGTGGGAACTGGTGACCGGAATGATTCCATTTCATAACATGACAGCGGTGCAGGCAGCTTTCGCAGTGGTGAATAAAGGTGCCCGCCCAATCATTCCAAGTGACTGCTTACCGGTTCTTGGCGTGATAATGAGTCGCTGTTGGGATGCCAACCCTGAGCTCAGACCACCCTTTGCAGAGGTTGTGAAGATGCTTGAGTATGCTGAAACTGAGATCATGACCACCATCCGCAAGGCTCGTTTCAGATGTTGCGTGGCCGTGCCTATGACATTGGACTAATTAAGTTTTGTTCCCTTTTTCTAAGAAAAGAAGAACTCGTATACTGATTAATAATAAAGACCACTTAGGACATGTGAAGTTAAGGATATATAGGGAAAGAGAGACTTGGAAAAGAGGCATGATATGTCCAAATTTTCATTAAGCATCCCGTACTTTAGCAGTTTTGATCAATTTTCAGTGTCAAGGCATGGAAAGAAGAGAATCATACGCTTCTGCTTAATCCTTCCCCAGTTCTGTTGATTGCTTCTTTGGCTATATATATATGTATATATTCCGTTGGTTGCTTTTATACATATATATATATATATATTTATGGAGTTATCAAGGAAAGGAAACCCAAAAATAAGATTACATTAGATCCCGAGCAAGAGGATAGGTTTTTTTTTTTGGGGGGGATCTTCTGACAGTGATGAGGTCAAGACTGGAAAGCAAACGGATGTAAAATCTAAAAAGCAGATCTAAGAATGACTGACTGACTGACTTGTACATAGTCACTGTGTGCCAAAGTATAAACCTTCGCCACTCGTCGACACCACACCAAATGAAATGGCTAACCAGAACCGGAAGCACTGTCTCAAGATTCCCCTACTAAAGCTTCTGTTCACCATTATCCTCTGTTCTCTCTTCTACTTTCTTGGCCTCTACATCACTTCTTCTTACTCCACCTCTGCCTCTCCTTCATCTATCCCTCTGGTTCACTCACTCAACTGCACAGAACCAACCTTGTCGGTATTACCTCATCTTGACTTTGAACCACACCACACTCTCTCTATCCCTGAAGAACCCCGCAACCAGCTTCCTTTTCTCAGCGTTTGCCCTTCAAACTTCACCAACTATTGCCCTTGTCATGACCCGTCAAGAGAGAAGCTTTACAAGACCGAAAGAAAGTTTCACAGGGAAAGGCATTGCCCTGAACTCCATGAAATGCCCAAGTGTTTGGTCCCGAGGCCTCATGGGTACAAAAGACCTTTTCGGTGGCCGAAGAGCAGGGACTATGCTTGGTACAAGAATGTGCCTTCCAAGCAGTTGACCGTGTACAAGAAATCACAAAATTGGGTTAGATTGGAAGGATACCGCCTAGTCTTTCCCGGTGGAGGAACTTCGTTTCCCAAAGGAGTGAAGAGTTATGTCGATGAGATTAGACGTATTTTGCCTCTGAAATCTGGGAACATAAGGACTGCTCTTGATGTTGGATGCGGGGTAATCATTACTAAAACTTGCTTATGTTTGTGCTTTTACATAATTGTTTTCTCTCTGACTGCAAACCAATGTATCTGACTGTGTTTTAGTTGCTACATCTCAAAATCAGGTTTTTTTTCCGGCATTTAGATACTGTTTGTTTGCTCTACTCAAATTTAATTAAGGTCAGATTGGTACCAAATGGGATTTATATGGTTTTATTCAGCTCTCTTGAATGCTTAACGATTCGTCTACAGTGTGAAGGCTGAGATTAGATAGATTAGATGGTGGTGAGTCTAGTGACCACAACTACAACTTTTGCTTGTGACGAGTCCTATACCTCCAATTAAGATGCATGGAATATGCTTCCTAAAGAAAGAAAACTGTCTAAAGGATAATCCATATTCATGTTAAGACTGTGGCAAGAACAATTATTTGTTCATTTCAAGTTTAGCCACATTCACTATGGAACAATGTGACTTTAGCTTGTCTTAAATCTTCAAGGAAGTAAGCTAGATTTTCTCAAAAATCCTACTGCGACTGAAATATGGTACACAATGTCATGCGTAGGAAGATTTGTTTTGATGTCTTAAGATGCAACTTCCTTATCAATAGAGATTACTTTTGATGCATTTGATCATAGACCATATTCCGAGAAAGTTTTGTATCGAACTTGGAGCTTATAAAGCAGTTTTTGTTTTAACTGTGAAATCACCGGAAAAGAATCTTGCAACTTCATTGTATCTCTTATATAACTCATTATTGATCTTGTTCTTCTCAAGAAGAAAACAATTTATGAAATTTATGGCTGCTGTGATTGTATATTTCTTCAAACATTAACTTTTGTGTCAGTCATCAATGTCAAAGTGTATAATTATGCTCAGATCACCGAAACCGTATTCTCACTTCTTACATAAGAAATGTGAAGCAGAAGATCAGCCATTAGTTTACTTTCTCCTCAGGTTGCAAGCTTTGGGGCACATCTTATGGACTATAACATCTTGACGATGTCAGTTGCACCAAGGGATATACATGAAGCCCAAGTTCAATTTGCCTTGGAAAGAGGAATACCGGCTATGCTTGGTATTCTTAGCATCCATCGACTGCCATTCCCGTCAAGGTCATTTGATTTGGCTCACTGTTCCAGATGCCTGGTGCCATGGACTGATTATGGTACTTTTTATTCGGAAAACATTCTCTTAATTAATGAGCACATTGGCATTCGTTAGAGAGAAAAGGCTCTTAAGACTTTGAAAAGGATATTGAGAATACCTAATTCCTTTGCTTTTACTTGGTATATTCATCTTCTTTATCCAATTCACCAACTTCTGACTCGTTTCTCCTTCTGTTCCACTCTTTTGCAAATGACAAATGGTAAGATGGACTTTATCTCATAGAGATTGACAGAGTGTTGCGCCCTGGTGGCTACTGGTTATTGTCTGGGCCACCTATAAGTTGGAAGACTAATTACAAAGGTTGGGAAAGGCCACCTCATGAGTTGGAAGAAGAGCAATCGAGGTTGGAAGATCTCGCAAAGAGGCTTTGCTGGAAGAAAATTGCAGAGAGGGGAGCTGTAGCTGTATGGAGAAAACCAACCAATCATATTCACTGCTTAAAAAAGTCAAGGATCTGGAGGTCTCCCCGTTTTTGTGTCGAAGGTGATCCTGATACTGGATGGTAAGTTCATTCTGTCTCACATTCAATAGCATAGAAATTGGTCCTGGTTGATCATTAGATTCTAAGGATTCCTCCCTTCAAGGAAAACATGGTCATCTCATCCTGTTGGCTTGTGACTGACAGGAGTGCCACCTGTTAAGGAAAACATGGTCATCTCATCCTTTTGGCTTGTGACTGACAGGAGTGCCACCTTTTCTTCAACAGGTATAGAAAGATGGAGCCATGCATTACACCTCTCCAAAGTGTGAAAGACACGAGTGATGTTTCTGGAGGTGCTCTTGAAAAATGGCCAAAAAGGTTGAATACTCCTCCGCATAGTCTTATTGGTGAAGGAATTTCAGCCATGTCCTTCGATGATGACAATAGGTTGTGGAAAAGGAGAGTAAAATACTACGAAATCATACTAAAGTCTCTATCTGATGGTAGATATAGAAATATAATGGACATGAATGCTGGAATAGGTGGTTTTGCCGCAGCATTGATTAAGTATCCTAGTTGGGTGATGAATGTGGTACCGTTCGATGCAAACAAGAATAATCTTAGCATTGTGTACGAGCGCGGCCTTATTGGAACTTACATGGATTGGTAAGAATGAAAATGAGCTCTTTTCTTCAGTTTCTTTGTACCTTTTGTAGACTTCTAAACTGCAGGTACATGGATTGTAATTGTACAGCCATTATTATACATGCACGTTAGGTGCAGAGCATGTAATGGCTTTCCCTGTATTTGATTTTACTGTACTATAGATATGTACATATAACAAAAACAATTATGTGCAGGTGTGAAGGCTTTGCAACATATCCTCGTACATATGACTTGATACATTCCAACGGCGTATTCGGCATGTATATGGACAAGTATGTAAGTTATTATCCGTTTGGTTAGTTCAGCAATTTTAGAGTACATTTAGGCTTGGCACTGTAAGTTTTTCATGTCCACCTTCTGATACCTGTACCTAAAAAGAGTAGTTGTTGATGAAACAGGTGCGACATTCTTGATATAATGCTTGAGATGTATCGCATACTTAGACCGGAAGGAGCACTTATCATAAGAGATCATGTAGATATGATTGTCAAAGTGAAAGACATCGCAGACAGAATGAAATGGGATGGTAGGATTCTACACAGCGAGAATGGGCCATTCCATGCAGAAAAGATCTTATTGATTGACACTTCTGAGAAGCTAGGCTAAACTAGGTTAGGTAACCATAAGATGATTGAATGAGACAAGATTTCCTTGTAGTATTGGCTTTAGATTGCATTCTCTTTAAGGGTTAATTTTATTCTTGCGGGCAGGCAGCTCCAATACATATACGCATTTATAAACAAGAATGGGGCATTTGTTGCAACAGATGCCATGCCCAATGCCAACACTCTCTCTCTCAATCCATTTTTTACATAGCCCTAGAAGGATATCTAGAGAAATGGCGACCGCATGAAGCAATGGATTTAGCTATCATTCTTAGGACGATTGTTTCATCCTATTTTCCTAAGCTCTCCTTAAGTACGTTTACATTATTTTAAGGATATGTTTAGTTGGATGTTAATTAATAGAACGGAATAGAAGAAAACGATTTATAATATAATGAAATGTAATATAGTGAAAAGTTGTTTGAGAAGAATAGGGGAATTTACAATATAATGTAATGAAATATTGTTTGAAAAATAGACGTAATGGAATAAATAACTATTATATCTATAATATTAAAATAATTATTGCAAAAGATTTAACGTTATAATTTTAAAACAGAAATTATGTTCAATTAAAAAATTACGCACAATAAAGATAAATAATTTTTATATATTTTTATTTTAAAAGAATAAAAATTTTAATGAAAGGTTTATTATTTTATTATTTTATTATTAATTATATACAATTTATTATTAATTATATAAAATATTATTATTATTTATTTAATAAATTTTATTCTATTATGTGATTTATATTTAAAAATTATTTATTTTTATTTTTATTTATACAAAAATATATATAAACAATTAAAGAATAATTTTTATATATTTTTTATTTTCGTTATTTTTATTTTTATTTATACAAAAATATATACAAATAATTAAATAATTATTTTATATATTTTTTATTTTCATTAATTAAATTTTTTATTTTATTATTAATTATATACAATTTTTATTAATAATATAAAATATTATTATTAGAGTAAAGAGAAATAATATAAAAATATTATTAATTATATATAAGGAGATTAAAGTTAGAAAAAATAATTAGTATTAAAAAAACTAATTAAATGTATATCAAGTAATATGTATTTATTAATTTACATTCCATCCTAAACCCTCTGAATCGAAAATTGCTTATTTTCACTGCTTAGGATAAAATAGAACGCAACATAAAACTCTTCACTTTCATTTCATTCCGTTCCATTCTATTAAGAAACCCTCAACTAATTGATAAAAGTGTGTTACGTTTCATTACTAACTTTCCAACTAAACAAACCCCTAAAATATGATATTTTTTAAACTATTATATTACCGACAACATGACCATCACCATTTATTCACCGATGCTACGATATTACCTTTACATAGATTCCTATACTCTATCGTCAGCTATAACCAACATAGAAAGGAGGTTTACACATGTTGAAATTCCAAAATGCGAAATGAATTCAATTTCTTTGTTGCCTACAAATCAATCACGCAACTCCTTTCGGGACTAGGAACTATTCCATTCATATTAAGAAGCTATTTATTGTTTTGCTTCCCCATTTTTCCTTCCTCCGCTATTCTTTTTTTCATCTACTTATTTTGCCTCCCAATTTTACAACTCCCTGCTCGCTTAAACATAGCGTTACAAAAACCAAGCATTAAGAACCAAGAAATGCTAAGATTACAAACCAGTTAGGCATAAAGCAAATATAGCATATACCAACCAAACTCCTCCGAAAGCCAAACATCTCCGCGAATGCACAGCAGTTTCTTCTTCAAGATGGTAACTTCCAGTCTTCCAAGCTCCTAACCAAAATAAATATGCGATACACAGTTTAACGCTAATCACCTTATCCAACCACTGATACGTGGTGATTTCCAAAAGAAGCGACTTTGGTTTTAAAAAGTCCATTCTCCCTTCTCCCATCATGTCTAACCAGCGGCCAACTTCCATGAAAATTTGACGACACGACAGAAACAAAAATAACCAACCAACTTGTTAGACTTCAGTTAGACCATCTCAACCCTTGTCAGCCGGTAAAGAATCTTCAAAGGAGTAAGTCATGTCACAGCAAGCATCTGAAAAACGCCTGCAATCACTAACTCTGCCTTCTGGTCTTGTGTACTTATTTTATCAGCAACGCTGGTCCTGATGCCCACCACCCAATTCAGTTGCCTGCATCACACTGTTGCTACTATCCTCTAACTTCAAAGCACGAAAAAACCCATCGTTAAATGACTCCGCCTTTGAAAGCTGGGAAGCACTTGTCAATTTAATAGGAGGTGAGGTAATCAAATCACTTCTAGAGACTGCAGTTGCTTGGTTTTCTGATTTGTTACTATCACCTCCACCAAACCGGGCTTTTTCAACAAAACTATCAGATATTGGATTTATAGAATCATCCGCGAGCAAAGCTGGGTCATTTCCCAAGCTAGCATGCTGCTTTAACTTCCTTTCTCTCAAAGCTTTCTCCCGCTGATTGTAGAAATCAAAATCATCTAGAATAGATGTATGAGAATCATGATCCATAAATATCGTCAACATCTCAATACCTTGCTCTAATTTCACCTGATTGTGTTACAAAAACAGGAAAAATATGAAATCAGGTAACATTAACCTCAAAGAAAGAACCAAAAGTTCAATGTAACGACAGAAAATGTTGAATATAAGCTACCACTAAGGAATATGTTCATCCCGCTGGAAACGGTGTACAGAAATGTCGTTTACATAAAACAGTACAAGGACACCTAGAATAAGGCAACATCCAGCACAATATATGATTAACATGACAAAAGTAACAGATTAAAATTAAAAAATTCAAGAATTTCTCTACCTCTTGAGAATCTCGACTGTGTGTAACAGGTTTATTATCATTATTCTGCAGTAGTATGTGTCTGAAACGACCGTTAGGAACATCTTTTACAATATGCCACTGCACTGGGAACTGACCACTCCACCTATCCTGCTGCCAATAGTCAGCATCTTTCTCAAAATCTACAGAACCAACCATTTCAGCAACTCCACAGAACTGTCCACTCGCATTGACCTGCACAAATACAACCATTAAACAAAACCCCATTGATCAGCTACATTATGCAATGATTGAAAATCTAAATGGAGTAAGACCAATTATTGTGCGTGCAATCAAAGGGGTACATGCCAATGATTCACTTGAGAGGATTCATAAGTTACAGGCTAATAAGATTGCAATTACAAATGGTTATGAGCCAGGATAAACATGGTAGCTTAGACTGCAATTATACAAAAATCTATGTGAATTGCATCTTTAAGTGATTTCTATTACCAGAAACAATCTTTTTGTTTACATTGTAAGCCTTTGCTCTTTCACCAACTTTAACACCATATTTAGACTTGTAAATGCAGAAGTAAGATTGAGAAGATTATTGAGTCCTATATTTGTTAATGAAGATCGCCAGTTAGTCACCATGGCTTAACCATAAAGTCATTGGCAAATGTTTATCAATAAAGAGTACCATACCGAGAAAAATAGGAAGATCGGACAGTCGCTTTCCAACTTTCTTGCTTCATGATAAGCTGCATCCAATTTTTGGTTCCCATGAGGCGTGCTGGCCCAAACACTGTACTTAATGCTTTTATGAACATTATCTTCACTAAAAGACTTCATCACAAAGAACTTGGCATTTTTGTAGTCAGTGACAAAGTCCGGCCGATTAACTAAATCAAACTGATGTCGAAAACTAGATAAATTATCTTCATTGTTACCAGAGGAAGAACCTTGTTCAGTGGTGCTTTTACCTTTAAGTTTAAAAGCCCTTGGCCCTCTATTGCGGTCAAAACCAAGTGAATCATTTGAAATGTAAATGGAATCTTGCTCCCTCTCTCTCCTTCTACTCTTGTCAAGAGAAAGTCGGAGCCTCTCATTTCCCCCTGAATAAGACATGGATCCGCCACTAAAATGGGAGCTCTGATAAGAACCACCATGAAGGTAGCGTCCAACAGAAGACGGTGACATAATTCCATATCCAGGCAGTGGTCTGGGTTGAGATATCTGCAGTTGCAAATGGTGTCCAAGAAACAAAGGTTAAAGAGATTGTTGCTAATGAATTTGGAAATAACCGCAAGTCAACATTAGAAAAGGCTAAGAACCAGGCAACTTTTCTAGTGACCTGTTCTACACTATACATTAAACTAGCTCAATGTAAGATATATGATAAAAGTAAATCTTGAAATTGTTATGATGCATATTTACAAAGAATTGGTGCCATTAAGTTGTCAAGATACAAGAGTTCTTTTGGGGTGTATCAGAGGCTTGGTCAGTGATTAAATATGAAAATTACATAAAAATAGAATAAATTCAGCAGATGAATATACATGAATAATATGCAATTAAAAAAATGTCTATTATTATTGGAATGAAATAGCTTTCAACAAAATTAAAGATCACATTAAGAAGAACCAAAAAGAACAGCTGAGGTTTTTTTTAAAAAAAAGAAATAACCCAATCACAATATCAAAATGGAACTACGTTTAAACCCAAATTCCCTGCCAGAAGCGCTTAATTCAATTTGAAATAGACAAAACCTACCTGCCCAATTTGATGTTCAGAAGACCCAAATATACCCATTGTCTGTGGATAAGCAGGTGGAGATGTCAAAGAACCAGAGCCTTCTGCACCAGACATATTCCCGCCACCAAATGGTCCAAAATGTACCAAGTAACCTGATCCGGGCCCAAGAAGCAAGTTGTCACTACTATCCAAGGTCAGGAGATCAGATGGTGCAAGAGAAACTGATGAAGGCACATGTGGAGGAGCAGGCTGTGCATAGAAGGAAGGTGAAAATGGAAACTGCTGTGGAGAGTACAACTGGCCATCTAGATATATTGAAGGAAGAGGTGTAGCAACTGGAGAATATTGCCCATAAGCCATCTCAGGACTGAAGGCATAACCGGAAGGTAACAACAAGGATGGATTATCATTGCATAGGACCTGATTAGAATCAAAACCATTAGGTAGAAAATGGTAAGTTAAGAGTAAAAATCAATTTCCACAGTCCAATCAGTTACATATCATCTATCCTCACCGGTGATACATGCAAGCCATCAGCAGCATTAATATACTGAGAATACCCATCATGGCCATAACCTGAAGCTGAAACAAAATACACAAGATCCATTTTTTTATCGACAAGCAAATACAATTCGGCATGAAAATAAGATTTCACTTTTGAAGGTTTGCACAAATGTTGATGAATTGCAAGCAACAAATGAAGTTACTCACCTCCATGTATTGCCTCTTGCACATTTGAAACGTAAGTATTTGGTGGTGGTGGTGGAACAATGCTAATATCTCCAGCCAAATTCATACCATAAGATGGTTCTCTAGCATTCCTTGCATGCCCTATGATGGTTGCGTCTATAGAAGGATTTGCTGAAACAAACCTTTCATCATCGGGCGAAAGGGGCTGATAATAGATTGCAAATTAAAGTACCAATGAGATGCATAATAAAATTGGAAAAGTAAAAACAGGGGGCTTAAAGGAGTGCACAAATAAGTACCTTCTCCATAGAACTGTCTCGCCTTAGAGGTGTCTCCCCTGCATCAGAATCAAAGTGTTCGCAATCACAGGACACCAATGATCACAACACAAACCCTTGAACAAGGAAACCAGGGGGTCTATGTGAAAAGGGGAAAGTCATGATGATGCTCTTCTTGACACATCTAAACCTTAGGGATTTAAAAAATATATATAGGGAAAAAACACCAAGAAAGATTGTATTCTATTTCCTTGAAGTGTGTGTAAAAGATGTGGAAAAATCCAAAAATAAAAACACATTCTGGAAGCAAAAGAAATTGTCCGCGAAGAATGACAGCATGAACAAAAGTGCGTGAAAAAATACTGCAAATTTCGCATATAAGATAAACAGTAAAGGCCCTAAAAGAAGAAGAAAACTTAATATAATTTAATCCAATAAAACCTAACAATCGACATTGTATAAACCTAGACGACGCAAGGTTGTGGAGACAACTAAATTTGCTTGAAATGACTAAAAATGGAAAAGGAACGAAATAGAAGTGAGTACAACCAAAAGAAAAGGTTCATCGAAAATTATTTAAAAACAAAAAAGAACCATGTGCAAAGAATATAGGGAGAAAGACAATTAGGGTTTTACTCTGGCAACAAATGTGCAAGCATCCGACGAATTAAAACACATAAAGGCTAATAACCGGCCTTTGAATGAACGAACAAACGAAGAATTAGTGAAGGAAAGCATAATTTTACCAGTTGGAACAGTTCGACTGAGGTCGTGCGGAGAAGTTTCCATTCTCAATCGCTACGTCTCCAATTTTTTCTTTTTTTGTATCGATTAAATTGAGAGGGAAACGGGAGCAAACAGTGGTACTACGCTCCCCAAAATACATCTACTTTTATGTACAGAGTAGATATAACAGGGACAAAGAATCAGGGAACTCCTAAAGACGAAGGAGAACAGGAGTCCAGATCTCCTGTACCCAATAACCCTGTTCTCCCTGTTTCCAAATGATCTCAGCCATCTAATAAATGGGGGTCCCACTTATTAGATGGCTGGAATCATTTAAGAACAGGGAGAGTTGGGTTATCGGGTACAGGAGATCTGGATTGGGAGAATAGAGCAATTTGGGTTGGGGCTTGGGCAAGACTCTTTAAAAAAAAAATGACGAGAGAGAGGCTCGGAGACAAATCGTTTTTCTACTCTACTCTAATAAAAGGTTTCTTTCTAAGGAAATATTTTCATACCATTTTATATATTAATATTTAAAATAATTTATAAGACCGTGACTTTAAAAAACATTAAAAAGACATGAGTATTATATCTTAGTATTTCTTTAAATATTTTTATAAAAAATTAGATTTTAGATATTTATCTTTAAAAAAACTAAGTTTATAAATATAATAAAAGGACATAGAAATAATAATTATTATTATAATAATAATAAATGATTAATTTAATGTTTTCTATAGTTTATTTTAAATTTAATTTAATATTTTCTATAATTTATAAATTAATTAATCTATTTTAGTAAATTAATCAATTTTTAAATTTTAAATTTCTTACCTTATCTCCTATCTTTAAAATATAATTTAATTTAATAAATTAAAAAGTAATTAAGTGAGATAAGTCTTAAAAAATTAATATCTTTTGCTTTAGAATTATATTCTATAACAAATTCTTATAATGTATTATATATTATGAAAGTTAATATATTATATTATTGTATTAATTGAAGCTTTATTATCAATATTTATTTTAAATCCTATTTTATCATATAATTTGATGTTGAAAATTAGTTAAATAATAGTATTTAAGAAATTATATGTTACTTAAAGAACAAATATTTTTATTGATAAATAATTCCAAAGTAATATATCTTCATTAAAAATTTTAACTTTGAAAATTTAAAATAAGTTGTTGAAATCTAAATAAATTATTCCACAGATATAATATATCGTATCATTTATTTGCATTTCACAAGTATTCTCTAAAAAAACTTTATGTTTAATATTGCATTAATATGCATGCGGGGTAGTAGTAGTAGTAGTAATAATAATAATAAAAATAAAAAATCAATATTTATTTATTTTAATATTTTTCTATAATTTATAAATTAATTAAATAATTTTAATAAATTAATCGATTTTTAAAATTAAATTTTCATCTTAAAAATTATATTAAAAACTTAAAATCAAAAAATCTAAAAAATCAAAATATGCGTCACAAACGTGACATAAGTGTCACACGTGTGACATAAATAGAAAACTGCACAAATGTAAAACCATCGATTTCTCTTTTATTTTTATCATTTTAATTTTAATTTTTTATAAAATCAATAGTGGAATAATTAAAATTACTTTTTTATTAAACTAATAGTAAAATAATTAAAATTAAAATGATAAAATTTTAAAAATGTAAAAAGACTCATATGTCACGCTTGTGACGTAAATATACAGCCGTGACTTGCACATGCACAGTCGTACATGTAGGTCACAGTCGTAACTTAACTTACACAACCTCAGACAATGATATTTTTTAACTAGACAGAGTTTAGACAGAATAAAGTTATATGAAGTTGTCGCGCCAACCAATTCAAACATATCTTAGGCTCTGTTTGGTTTAAAGGTTAATAATGAGATGGAATGAAACGTAACACACTTCCATCTTTTGGAAGGAAGTTTTATAATAGAATGGGATGGAAGCGGAAAGTTTTATGTTACGTTTTATTCCATTATAAACAGTAAAAATAAGAAACCTCCAATTCGAGAGATTTAGGATGGAACGTAAACTAATAAACATGCACTATCTAATATACTCTCAATAATTTTTCATAATCCCATTATTTATCCTTACTAATAACAACGAACACAATATCCATTGTGTTGGTCATTGGCCGTCATTATTGTAGCAGGGGAAAAGCGTTGGCAGGGGATTATTGTAGCGGTC
This sequence comes from Erythroxylum baracoense, assembly GCA_025629805.1. Taxonomy (NCBI): domain Eukaryota; kingdom Viridiplantae; phylum Streptophyta; class Magnoliopsida; order Malpighiales; family Erythroxylaceae; genus Erythroxylum; species Erythroxylum baracoense. The sequence goes on along the minus strand of JAOTAY010000007.1, from coordinate 30,071,400 downwards.
GAGGAGTGTGTTCGGAAGAGCATCTTTGCTTCAGCCTCGGGTACATATTCTTTTTTTTGGGTTGCGTTTGCTATGCCCGTGTAGACATGAATTGGGTGTTGTATGCTGTTGATTGTTGAAGTTGAAAATCAAGAAGCTCTGTGCATTTTTGAACATCGATTATGGAAAATAAATTGAGTATGTCCCCTTGGGTTTGGGAAACTCATAACCAACTAGTTTCCTGAGTTACAAGATTTCTATAAAAAAAACATTACAAGCGGTTGTGTTGAATTGAAGTTGAACGTGGAAGATAGTTTTTTCTAAACACTGGGTTTCCAGATGAATGCCATAGTTGCTGAAGGACTAGAAAATCGAAGCTTGTTTAATAACATCTCAGAGCCAAACAACATGACTGATGTGATTCTAGATGACTGGTGTGATTCTAGATGTTTTTGGTAATATTGGCAAATTATTCCGTCTTGCTTTCACCAATAATAATTTCACTGGTCAACTTCCTTCATCAATCTTCAACCTCGGAAAACTTTCTCATTTTGATCCCTCATAAAATAAACTGGAGTGTGGCATTCCAAAGGAGATATGTACTGTTTCTAATCTCACCTATCTCGACTTATCATACAACTCCTTTAACAAGATACCATCTTGTTTGTTCTCTCTCCCAACTTTATCGACACTTTACCTCAATAATAACAAGCTCGCAGGGGAGCTTGGTGAATTTAAATCCAAGTCCTTGACAGATATAAAGATGAATGACAAAACGATTCAGGGCAGGATTCCACCATCAATCTTCGGATTGACAAATCTTACTAATCTCAATCTTCAATCAATTAACTTTCGTGATTCCAACTATATAATGAGAAATATTATCATTTTGATGGATTTAGATTTTTTACATTATAGATTAAGCTCCAAAAAATTCATAGAGATTCATGTTAAACTGTCGTTTATAATGCAAAATTGGTCCAACATAAACATGTGCATGAAAAGTGTGAACAGAAGAATGTCATAATGAAACAATCATGTTGTTTAGAGTTAGACCTAAAATAAGAAAACTTTCATGCTTGTACTCCAGTGTACATCACAACATTATCAATTCTGTTCGATTTGCTGGACATTTTAGCAACTTGGGAATTGCACTATTCAGTCATGAGTCATGGTTCATCTATTCATAAATGATTCTATCCCATTCCTTTCCTGAAATTTATAAAGATTCCATGAAGTTTCTATTTGCAGGCACATGTATGTGATGCGTAATCCAACACTGTTTTTAGTGAAGTTCGAGTTTTTTCAATAACTAGGTTGATATTTTAGCCTTTTTAGTGTTTCCTAAGGAATTTGCATCTTTATGATGCTGCTTTTTCCAACTTTAGTTTTACATTGAAACCATCTGCTTCTTATAGCATACTTATTACAAAGCTCACGTTGTCAAACTCCTGATACCTCAAATCCTTCATGTTAAACTCAACTCCTCTCTGTTTCTTCATATCCACTTGTGCCAAAACGCTTACTGAACTACCTTCGTCATGGATATAAGGAGCATGCACTCTCCGTCGACTCAGTTTGTCACCTCAAGAAGGATGGGACTTTATAATATTTTCAACGCAGAAAAATGATGATGTGCATGTTTTACTATAGTTCTTTTTTGGTGTTACCCTTTATTTGGTGACGATTATTGCTCTTTAACGACTATTGCTCTTTGAACAATTTCCTTGAGACCTACAGGTACCACCAGAATAAAAATTGGTTATTACTTGATTTTATGGCATTTGATCTTGTTGTCTATTTTACTAATATGATTCCTTTATATGTGAAAGAACGAATTTGAGAAACTGGGAAAGGACCTTAATTTTACTAAAGATAGGGATATGGACAGATATCATAAGACCTTGCCCAAATGAGGGAGTCTTATAGTCAATGTTCAGCGGTATGCTTTTAATTACTATAATAGTTGAACATAGTCTTATAGGACACTCTTTCCTTTGCTATTTCCTTATTGTCTCGTATAATGTAATACATTGATTGTCTTCTTGTTTCCCTTTAGGAAGAATATGATACCCATGATCCCAAGGGCCATTGTTCAATAGTATTACCTTTTGTGATGAAGAGAACAGAATTTATTAAGATTGTGGTTTCACGTGACATTGTCTTTGCTCTTGCACATTCTGGTGTTTGCGCAATTTCAGCAAAGGTAATAACCAAAGTTATTTGTCAAATATACGAATTTGCAATTCACGAACTTCACTTTCTACTTCAAGTGCTTCTCCTAATGAGTTGAAGTTGGTTTATATCTTTTATACATTAACTGTTTCAAATGTAGAGACAAATCAGAGGATTTGTTTTCTGAATGTGAGTCCTGATTAAGTAATTCGAAGCCTGCTCTACAATAAGAACAACGATTCACTTATCACGTTTCAATTTATGCTTCAGACAGTTTCAGCTCCTTGAAATGTAGATCAACTAGAATTGATTGCGTTAACATTTTCTCTTGCTTATATGCCCTTTCTCTAAGTCTTACATGTTATGAATGCTTAACTTATTTTTAAATGGTTAGGTACATACGAAGACGCAAACAAGATGAAAGTTTTGCCCTATTTGAATTTGAATCCTTGAAGTGGCTTGGGTTTGTAGAGTTTGATGATGTTAATAGAAAGGTTCTTACTTACTTTGCACAAGATAGGTGCCTTTGCAATCCATTTGCTCTTTGGTTTCCAAATGCATTTACCATTTTTTTATTCTAACTTCTTATATGTTTATGATCAGCATTTACAAGGTGTTTGACTCAAAAACTATACAATGCTTTACTCCATTTCAGACAAACATGTTCAAGAAATCAAGATTAGGTATCTTTTTCTCTCTCTCACAGACACACACAGGTAGACACACATGGGTGCATGTACTTATATGCATATACACAGAGGGTGTATGACTTTGTGCACATGTAAATCGTAGTTGTTAGTGGTAATGGCTGCTGTTGATCCCGATTCCAGTGGTTGTATGCGAATCTGTCTGTAATGTGATAATTTATGTGACAAAGGGCAACTATGTGAGAATTTGTTTGAGTCTATAATGTATCTTGCATCCTCTCTTTTTTATTTTTTTCTGTTGCATGAATGCCCTTATTCAATTTTTATTCGTAATTCTACCTACAGTCCAGGCATGATGTTATTGATCTTTAATAGAGCAAGTGGCAATGTTCCTTTTAAAATTTTGTCCATAGAAGATGGCACGGTTCTCAAAGCATTCAACCATCTACTTCATCGTAATAAAAAGGTTGACTTTATTGAATAATTCAATGAAAAGCTTCTTGTCAAGTAGGAAAATGAGAACCTCCAGATTCTTGATGTATGCTATTTCTATCTCTTTCAGTTTCTTTCCTGCACCAATTTACGTTTTCAGATATATAACCGCAACCTCTTGCCTTCAGGTTTGAAATACTGAGTTGATGGAAGTTAACAAAACTAAATTTATAACTCCGTCGACGTTTATATTTCTTTATGAAAACCAGTTGTTCTTAACCAATTTCCAAGCTTCTTCACTCAAAACGCTTCCTCATAACCACAGTTGTTGAAACACATGCCTTCTCTTCAATCTCTTCTAATCTCTCAAACTTCTGCTTTGAGTCTATGAATGGCTTATCAAACAAATTGGAAGGTGACTTTGATGGGGATGTTGTTTCTTACTTGTTGAAACTAAACATGAAGTGCAAAGCACCATTTTTGGATTGCTCGACAAGGTTAAAGCTAAAGAACCCTCAAGATCCCATATTGTGCATTATCCATGACTTTGTCATGTACTTTTCAGTTGATGTTTCCTATGAACTTGAGATTCTGAGGATGGTCTTAAGGACAAGTAATGTTGCTAACTTCTATTTTAATTAGTTAATGTCACATTCAATTCAATAAGAAAAATAAATATTTATGTATAGAAATCTTATGTGGAGTTATTTATTTGTGGATATAAAAATTAATGAGTTTTATAATGTTCTATCAAGTAATTCAAATATAATGTTCTTCTTCATAGTCATATATGCATGAGATGAAATCCTGTAAAAAATCTTTGAACTGAGAAAAAATACCACTCAAATGGATTGCAACATTTTCATAAATGTGTCAGATGCACAATCGATAATGAGTTTTGGGTCATCTTGAAGCTAATGTCATTGCGATCACCGCATCTTGATAAGTAAGAATAGTTGTAGGCTTTATCTCAGACATGGCTCTACTAAATGTGTCGAACAACCACTCAAATGTAAGAGCAGTCTTATCATATGGGAGTGCAACACCAAAAACTGTTATTTGCTTATGATAGTTCATACTGATAAACAAAGCAAGTGGACGACCCTCACCATTCTTCTTGTAAGTAGTATCGAAGCAAACAACATCACCAAAGTTTAAGTAGTCATTCGTCATCTTTGTGTCTGACCAAACTATAATAGTTATCAAATCATCTTCATCCACTTAAATGGCATAAAAGAAATTATAATCTTCAACCTGCATTTTATACAAATATTCTAACACGCCACCTGTATCTCCCTTTTTCATGTTTCTTATTCTTTTAGATCTTAAATAATTCTTGTAATCCTCCGGAATAAAGCCAAAATTATTTCTCTCACATGCTTGTCTCACCATAAGATCATGAGATGCTTTTGGTAGAATTCCCACATCATTAGCCATTTCAATTTGCATTATTTTAGTTGAAGATATCTTTCTGTGACTTCTATATAAATGTGCTTTTTTAGGACTTAAAAGGTAGTGATTGTGATCCTAGACAAATTGAATCACTTAAAAATTTTCAGTTTTCACACAATTAACTTTCATTCTTGCCTCACAACCAAATCTTGTTTCTGAACATGGAGCTTTTACATACAAATCTCTTTTATTTGGCATCCTTTTACCTTCAGCACTAAAACAATAAAGCTTGTAAATCAATTTATCATATTTATCTTTGTGACTTTTGTTTCTTTTTATTCCAAAGCCCACATGTTTGGCATTAATTAAATAAAATTGATAAGCTTCCTCATCTGTCTCGAACACCATGCCAAATTTCTATACTAACTGTCTTGCAACAAATGAGTGAACTCTGTTCAAATTCTCCTCATAATTTGAACAAACCAAATCGGTTGAATTCATATTACGAGTCTCATTGACAGCCAAATTAGGTGAATTCATATTTCGAGTCTCATTCCCAATGCTAATATCATTCTTACGCTACTCCTTCTCAATTTCATAATCTAATCGAAGGTATGGAGTAGATCTACATTCCATTTCTACACTTATCAAATTCACAAATGAAGTACCATTGTTGCAATGTTTTCAAATAAAATTATTAACACAACAAAAAAGGAGTGTTCAGAAAATATTGGTAGGTATTTTAATTTGCCATGCATACCTTATTTAATTTCTATAGCAACAACGAAGAATTAAGGGTTTCACGGTAAAATTTCTTCCCATAAAATGAATAATATGTCCACAAGTAGATATTAAGCAACTCAAAATTTACAATATACATTAATTATCACTCACGTATATGTATAAACAAAAACTATAAACAGAAACAAAAAAAGTTAGAAACCAATGAACTCCAAATATCTTCAACACTTACTGTAAGGAAAACATAAATAACAAATTCAGTTTAACCACCACCACAAGCAACGACTAAAGTATTTTATTTCTCTCCACATTAAATTTAATAATAAAAGTAAATAAACAAAATGATGTATTATTGACAACAGAGTCAATAGGGTCTGTTGAGTCTTTCCTAAAGAATTGATTAAAGATAGAGATAAAGAGAGAGGGAATAGTAAAAAAAATAAGTAAGCTCAAAAATTGCTTAAACACAGAGATAGAGAGAGATATAGAGAGAGGAAATGATAATAAAAACAACTAACAAAAATTACTTGACAAGACATTTGAAATTCACCAAAATATTACCTTTCTTCCCTTACTGTGATCTTCTACTTCTTTACCAGCAAATTTTACCCCTGTTGTGATCTTCTACTTCTTTACTAACAAAGTTAATTTACCTTGTGAGAATCTACTTCTTTACTAGCAATTTTTATCCCTACTGTGATCATGTACATCTTTACCAACAAAGTTAACTTGCTTTGTGAGAAGGAAAAAAAAGTTTCACATATATGAAAATCAGATAACAAAGAAGCGCATAAACAAACAATTTAAATGGCGAGAAATCTTACTAAAACATTGCTTTAAAAATGACAAACGATCATCGGTTACAATCATCATCATTATTGTAATCTTGTTTGTAATGAATATATTACTATTGTATTTTGTAAGTTGTTAATTTTCATTTTAATTCGTTAATGCACAAATAAATAAATATAAAAATTTTAATCGATATTATCCACTCTTTTTTACATTTATTTCTTAATTTCAATTATTATATTTTTTGTTAACGTTAAATTAGTAGTATAGTTGTATTAATTAATTCAAAATAATAGTTGCTTTTCATATAAAACTCATGGCACTGCACAATCGTGAGTTAGGTTGCATGGCTCACGGCCGTACAACATATAAACTCCATCTCATCTTCGTCTCAGAAATAAAACACTGCGGTATCATGGCGAGTTCTATATTGTTACAAAGAAAATGACAAAAGAAATGCTTCATCGTTATTTATGCTTTATCCTTCTCTCTAATTATGTGATAAATTTACAAGACTATAAAGGAAGCAAAGAGAAGAGAGTGAGATTTTTGTACTGATATGAAGAAGAAGAAAGATGACATCGGCTACGTCAGTTTGGTTAATAAGCTACATATTTTTAGCAAAGTGACAGAGTATTTAAAATTTAAGAATAATGATAATATTTTTGAATTAAATAGAATAAGAAAGAGTTATATTAGATACAAGTATCGGAACTCTATGAATTCATGGAGTTTACGTGTACTTGGAAATGTGAACCTATGGTCAAATAGCAAAGGAAGAGAAGACTGACCTTGCAACATTTGATGATCTTTCAGGGAAACAAAGTTCGCGTATGTACTTTGAAATGGGCTCATCTGTTCTCTAACTAAGCCTTTACTACGATTGGGCCTCCCAATTGTAGTCTACCATTGGGCTCACTTCGCGTGACCCATCAACAGTAACTTATTAAATAAGAAAAGAATTTGTATTCTACAAAATGCGAATACACATTTAAAGTTCTTATAGAAGTTTAGATATTTATGAATACACTTTTCACAGTAATATATAAAAGCGAAATTTATTAACAACATAAGAATTAACTTGTTGTTATTTTATTCATATAATATGAAAATTTAAAGTGTGCGTATAAATATTAAGTATTATTTAAATTTAAGATTTTTATCCACTATATTATTTAATTGAAAACAAAATGCATAATCATGTATGATTCATTTGTAATTAATGGTGGCTTATTTTGCAAATAATTCGAGGTATAATCTACATACACAAAACAAAAAAAGTATACAAACTATTATTAAATTTTATGTTCCTTTATTGTGTAGTTTTTTCTTTGTCGTAAATACAAATGTTTTCTTTATTTAAATACAAATTTAGGCATGTTTGGTTGAACGTAAAGTTTTTAATAAAATGATTTATAATGAAATAGAAAGTAAATAGATGTAATATTAGAAAATTGTTGTTTGAAAGAGATGAAGGAGTTCATAATGTAATAAAGTGAAATATTGTTTGAAATAAAGGTTTATAATGCAATATAGTGAAATGTGATTTACCATGTTTCATTCCATCCTACACCCCCAAATCGGAGGTAACTTATTTTTACTGTATAAGATAGAATAAGATGTAATGTGAAACTCTTCCCTTTCATCCTATTCCATTTCATTTTATTATAAACTTTTTATCATATTGCGTTCTATTCTATTAACAACCACTAAACCAAACATAGTATTTAGAAAATCAACCTCTGCACTCAACCCAAGCAAGCAAGCAAGCATAAGTTGAGTGATGTTAGAAAGGAGCTTTTCATACGTCCCATTAATTTCATTGCCAATTCCATCAGAACTATGATCACAATATATACATGACGAATTGTAAATTAACCACACGCACTTCTTTTTGTTACAATAAAAATTAATAGTAAAATTATTTTATCATTATATATATACGTACAACTCCCTATCTTTTGTTTCTTGTTTTTTTTCTTCAGGTCATAACTCAACATGTAATCACTACACATCTAAGCTATATATGTGTGTAACCAAGTAGTGTGTCGTCTTCTACCAGGTAGTGATTGAGATGGCGAGAAAGCAGGAGTTGGAGAGACTATCCACAGAAATAGTGAATAAGGGAATCAAGGAAGATGGCTCGCTGAGATTCTTGGTCAGGGTTAGGCGTCAGTTGCCGGATTTTCTCACTTCAGTCAACTTAAAATATGTCAGGCTTGGCTATTCCTACTTTCTTAGCCATGCCTCTAATCTGTTCCTTGTTGTAACTCTTCCTGTTCTCTTTCTCCTCGTCTCTGCTTATTGTCATGATATGAATCAGAAACCCCAACAGTCCAATACGTTCTTCACCTTCTTCTTCTTCACCCCGAATTCTCAACAGCTTAGTGCATTAGAATTAGATGCCATCTTCACGGTGGGCTTGGTGGGTTTTGCCATTTATGCTTTTCTTGATCATTTTACTCCACGCTCTACTTATTTAATGGAATTCGCCTGTTATCGTCCACCAGACCATCTAAAGGTACGTAAATTAATTATACATATAGGCGAGGTATACTTGTTTGCATTATGTGTCTACATTTGGATGTAGATATCAAAGGAGGAGTTTATTAAGTTAGCAAGGGAATCAGGAAAGTTTAACGAGGCAGCCATAGAATATCAACAGCGTGTCCTCAAGAATTCTGGGATTGGAGATGAGACCTACATGCCAAGAGAAGTTTTTCGACCTGCAGATTATAAGATAACATTGAGGGATGGGCGAGAAGAGGCAGCGATGGTGATGTTCGGAGCAGTGGATGATCTTCTCGCAGCCACCAAGATACGGCCAAAGGATATCAGGATTCTGGTAGTTAACTGCGGAGCACTGAACACCACGCCTTCTCTCTCATCAATGATTATAAACCATTATAAGATGAGGCATGATATCAACAGCTTCAATCTGGGTGGCATGGGCTGTGCTGCTGGGATCATAGCCATTGATCTAGCTAAAGACCTTCTGACTGGGTATCCTTCCTCATACGCACTTGTGGTTAGCACAGAGGTGGTGAGCTCTGCATGGTACAGTGGCAATGAGACTGACATGCTCCTTCCTAACTGCTTCTTCAGAATGGGAGCTGCCGCCATTCTTCTCTCCAATTGTCGTGTTGACAGGCGGCGTTCCAAGTATGAGCTTAAACAGGTACTGTTAGCACGACCACCAATAATTGGTCACAAATATTTTCTTATACATGTGTATGATTCTCTCTCTCATGGAATGGTGGAACATGCAGCTAGTTCGAACGCACAAGGGCATGGACAGTCGAAGCTTTAAAAGCATACATCTCAAGGAAGATGCAGAAGGGAAGATGGGTCTTTGGGTAAGCAAGGACGTGATTGAAGTGGGAGGTCATGCACTCAAGGCCAACATCACCGTCCTCGGCCCTTTAGTTCTTCCCCTTTTTGAGCAACTCCACTTCTTCGCAAAGCTGCTATTCAACAGGAAAACCAAGCTCTATATTCCTGACTACAAGCTTGCTTTTGACCATGTTTGCATCTTGGCAACTAGCAAAATGGTGCTGGACCATATCCAAACCAACTTGGAACTTACTGACGATTACATGGAAGCTTCAAGAGCTACTTTGAACAGATTTGGCAATACTTCAAGTAGTAGTGTGTGGTATGAACTTGCTTACTTGGAAGCAAGCGAAAGGGTGAAGAAGGGTCATAGGATTTGGCAAATTGCTTTTGGTTCTGGGTTCAAGTGCAACAGTGTCGTCTGGAAGGCACTTTCGACTGTTGAAAAGCCCAATCGCAACCCATGGATCCAGGATTCTCTCTTATGAGTTATATAGGAAATAAATGAAAGGCACATTCCATCTATATCTTTTCCCCTGTTTTTCTTGTGTGGCTAAGTGCCTCCCATCTTATATCCTCAAATGATAATAAAAACTTTCCTAAGCATTTCATCTCGACTAACTCGTTGAAAGCCAGGCTAATGCTGTAGAGTTTGTATAGCTGTAAAAGCAGCTTCTCATTGGACTATACGGTGCTCCGGGCGTGTGGCATCCCAATGAACTCGTATGTCCTCACGAATCAACGCATAAGGTACAACTTTTTAAGTTCTACGCTCAAGGGTTAACCAATCCTGTGGCTACGCAAATTATGCCCAACTTCCTTTTCACAGTTCGAAAACGATAGATCAATACTGTGATGAAAGCATAAAATCCCGTCCCAAGGAAAGCGTTGCTCAGTCGTGACTACAACGGTGAATTCGGACTTGAATGAGATCTTCAAAACAATAATTTTCCTTGTATGCGTTCCAATACCTGCTCCAGTTAGCCACAATCCTGATCTAGCCCTCCATTTATGAGTTAACAATTTCTAGGCGTGATGCTTTAAACCAAAGCATTAAATAATTCTGAACAAGGATAAGTAATCAGAACTCTACACTACATTGAAGCCACTGCAAAATTTATTCTAGCTTTCCGTTACTCTAGCCTACAAAGTAAATGAGCATAACAATGAAAAAACTGTACTAATGATAATTAGGAGCCTCACAGATTCAGAGAACAGTCCCCAAAAACACGAGGATTGCAGCCAAACCTAATTGCTTCCGGAGGTATCCAAGTGTGCACTCAACACCTCCATAATAAGGCTCAATCATTATCTCGAATCTACAATTTCCAACTGATGGGTCCGTTTTTGTGATTGTTGAAAGGTTTGGAAACTTGCATGCACTATCAACCTGATTCTGCGTCTGAAAGTAACTGTTGAAGGCATATGAAATATTACCCTTAGCATCCAGATTTCCACAAGATGTTCCATAACCAAGGCTAGTGCAGTCAGCAAGTCCACAAGCGTAACTCACACTCGGTGCCACTTGTGGGTCATCAAGCTTGGCTGGGGCCTTCATCACACACCATTTGCGCTCCAGGTAGTGGACATTTCTTGCTGGAATTAAAGTTCCTGAATTTGTAGTACCAAGATTGACGGCATACTTTGGTATCCCATCAAAAGTGAAGATCCCCCAGTGGCGCTCAAAGTTCCCTGGATCAATACTTTTAGCATCCTCATCAATCAAACTAAACAAATAGGCATCAATAGGCCCAGGCCTCATTGGGGTTCCTTTGCCACCTGAAATATGTGACATAAAGCCTTGGTTGAATCGTCGGGCATATTCAATGTTAGCATTCCGATCTCCATCAGTAGGCCATCCAATCTCTCCAATGATGATAGGCAGGTTTCCAAACCCATTCTTTTGTAAAGCATGCACAAAAGTGTCATAATTGGCATCAAACATGTTGTAATAATATGTCCCACCATCACTTAAAGGAGAGGCGTTGCCATCAAAGAATGCATACTCGACTGGAAAGTTGGGATCACTATATAGGCTTATGAAAGGATATATATTCACAGTAAAAGGAGAACCGCTGTCACTCAAGAACTTGACAATAGTCAGCATGAGATCGTGGATATCAATTCGGAAGTCACCGCCAGATGGGAGTTGACTTGAGCTTTCATACACATCAGCATTCAGGGGAACTGTCACTTTTACTTGGTTACTAAGTCCAGCCTTTATCAGGGCAGACTGGATATTCTGGAGAGCTGGGTATGTTGTTCTCAAGTAGCTTCCATTGTATGTTTCTAAGAAAGGTTCATTTCCAACTGCCACATATCTGCACAAACATGAATAAATAAGTTGAAGTGAACCAATTGGTACGTGAACAATATCCAAATGTGCAGTTCATCCAAGTTACTGGACAGCAGATCCTCATATTATAGCCTTCAAATGACCAAAAAATGGAGAAAAAGCCATGCAAGACATTTTTATTCTTCAAAAACAAACCTTCTACATCACGTAGCATGGTGGCAAAGAGGTAGAAATACCTCTGCATCCATCAGAGTTGAAACCTTGGTAGATGCATGAGGTAAGAGATTTATATGCTTCTTGATCTACTAAGGAAACATTCAAATATATAGGCATGCTGATATAAACTCTTTGTAAATTCTTGAGAAATGATGGTAGTGATTTGATCTCCATCTATTAAAGGAGATTCAAAGGTGTATCCAGGTTTCAAGTATAACTTGAAAGGTGAACACAAGTCTAAGAAAAACCAAACTACTACAAATTCAATGTTTTGCGCTCCTTTAATTTCTCTAATTAAAATTATTTGATACTTGTTTATTGTTTGAAATGTTCTTATTCTTCATACCTTATTTTTATTACATTCATATAGTATTCTTATTGATTGATTAACTCATAGTATGCAATCACAAAAAATGAAGCGTCTAATAAGTGCAAAGTATTTAAAAAACAATTGAGCAATCATTTAACGAAAAGGTTTCCACATGATAGCAAACAAACTTCAATGAAAGAAGCTGAAAAAAAAATTTAGAAAGTTTCTACTCCAGTAACGTAATAAGGAAGGGTGGTAAGAAGTTGAAAATCAGGAACAAGAACATCATGCAGTTAGACCTAGTGTTCGTGATCAAAGGAATCAAGGAAAGATAATACGTCTACTAATTCCAGCACCCAAGCACAACCTCCTCTTCCTAGGAATCATCGGTACCAAAGACTAAGGAAGAGCTACAACTTTTTTAATGAGATTCAAAGGTACAACAGTGCTTTATTTTTAAGCTAGCTGATTCGTATAAACAAGATATAAGCTAACCTGATGTTAACGTTGTTGGAGGTGATATGGGTGGAAACATTTTTAGAAACCCATCTCTCAGCAGCCTTGACGCTGCTAGCCAGAGAGGAGAGCATGTCATTAGGGATGCCAACCATAACCTCAATCCCAGACTTGCCAAGAGCATTCAGAACCCCATAATCTGCATCGAAAAGCTTAACCTTCTGGATACCATTTTCCCTCAACAGCTTGACAACGGTTTCTGGAGGCAGAGGGTGGGTAGATTGTGTGCCCCAGTTGGCACCTATCCCATTCACCGCACTCACCATTGACAATAATCCAAGTAATCCAATAAGACCGGAATAGAAACCCATAATCTTCTGCTTCAAATCTACCAGCCAGCTTCCTCTATAATGAAACCAGATATAACTACAAACCTACAACAGAAGCTTGGTTGATGCCAAAGTAAGATAAGGTTTAATGCTAGTGGAGACTATTTTGTTAAAGGCAAGCAAGTAAAGGAGAATCTTTTTAGTGCTGAAGCAAATAAAGCCTTAAAATATAACAGTGGAACAGTTGGCTACGAAGTTGAAGCGTCAGATCATATATGCCTAGTAATAAAGAGATATGCAAGAGCTGATCTAAAAAAGGTAACTACCACAAGAAAGCAAGAGGCTTGAAAACAAAGTGTTCCACATACGAATTGGACAATAGCAGCATATTCATACAGAGTGCAAAACAGAACAAAGTTTCTTTCTCTTTTTTTCTTTTTTTGTTCTTTGGGGGAAAAGCGAGGAAAGAGAAATAGAAAAGTAGAAGACAGAACGCACAGATTTTGGAGGGCAGCTAAAACAGAGACATTCAGACAGACGTAGAGCTCTAAACGGAGCGGAATCCCAGGAGCAGAAAAGGGAAAGAAATATTTGAAATTATTCAACACAAGGATGAGCTCGTAAAGTAAAGAGGATACATTACACCAGTAATCCAAAACCACATATATAACCATAAATAATGTAGGAAGCGAACAAGAAAACAGAAACAGAGAAAGAAAAGAGAGAGAGGTAATGAAGAAGTTAAGGATCCGGTGGAGTGCAGAGCAGTGAAACGATGGAGTGAGCAGTAAGCTCTAGAATCTGTTCGTGTTTCTAGTCTAAGAAAAGAACCTGACCTTACTCGATGAATCACCGCATGCCATTTTTGGCTTCTTGACGCATTGTGCCACTTATGTTTGAACACTTAACATAGTGACGAATAAAGTAGGCGAGAAAGAGTTGAGGTGTCAGCAGCGGAAAAATGAAACAGAAGTGTCGGATGGGTTGCTGTCTTGTAACGTAACGTCATACTGTTCTTTCCCACCACAACAAGACCGAGAGTCGTGTAATGTAAAGCCATCCTCTTTTCTTTTACATATTTATATTTTAGCTTTTACGACCGTCAAACCCAAAAACCCAAGTACTCTACCCGATCCAGCTAACCAAAATCCAGCCAACGTAACTAATAAGTGATTTATTGACATGGCATTAGGATAACCTTTCCATGTAATCATATTTCTAGGATTTACTGTCTTTTGTGTATGTTGTTTTCTTTTCTCTTTCTTTGTCTTCGACCTCCCTTCTTTTCTCTGCCAACTTCAAATCCTTCTCACTTTTCAGAGAAGATTAGAATAAGAAAATGAATCATCTGCTTATTGTTATTGTCATAATTACACACCACAATCCAACGCTCTTAAATAGTTGACCTTCAGAAATCCCGGAGTGGGATCTCTTAGCCGTTTTACACAAAGAGACGAACTGCATCATGCGCTTTTCAACATTAAAGGTATGCTTGTCTAGTGGGAATGAGAAAGGAGGAATGGGTATGAAATAAAAAATAATGGTTGGTAAGAAGTTATGATTGGAGAGCTAATATTATGATTCCTTGATTTTGGCCATTACTCCATTCCTCTCCATTACTAGAGGAATGGGAGTCATTCCTTG
>JAOTAY010000007.1:30021639-30051462 GCA_025629805.1 Erythroxylum baracoense | reverse complement strand
CACCTTTGTAGAGCCAGCAACATAGGAAAGCAAACGAGGTGGATCACGACCATAAACCACTTTAAAAGGAGTTGTCTAAAGTGAGGAATGGAAGGAAGTGTTGCAACAAAATTCAACCCATGGTATCCATTCAACCCATTTGCGAGGATGATCACTCACAAAACAGCGAAGATACATTTCCACTGTCCGATTCACGACCTCCGTTTGCCCGTCAGTTTGTGGGTGATAAGCAGACAAGAATTGCAATTTAGAGCCTTGAAGGCGAAATAATTCTGTCCAAAAAGTGTTAGTGAAGACCACGTCCCGATCACAAGTAATTGTCTCCAGAATTCCATGCAAGCGGACAATTTGCTCAAAGAAGACTTGCGCCACCTGTATAGCTGTGTAAGGATGAGCTAAAGGAATGAAATGAGCATACTTCAAAAATCGATCAACCACGACGAACAAAACAGTTTTGCCACAAAAGTTCGGCAATCCATCAATAAAATCCATAGAAATATCAGCCCAAACCTGTGTGGGTAGCTGAAGAGGTTGTAACAACCCAGCAGGACTTAAATGCTCCGATTTATTACGTTGGCAAACAAGACAATCAGAAACATAAGTAGTGATAGCAGATTTCATACCGATCTAATGGAAATCACTACGAAGACAGTAGATTTTTGTGGCAAGTAAACCCGATTTTTGAACAATAGCAACCCATCTAAAATCTCCCAATCCGAACCTAACTCCCCATTGAGGACTTGATTCCGTAGCTCCTTTAGTTCCTTGGAAGTGGACAGATCAACTAGGATAGACTCAATCAATGAACTCCGTGGTCAATTGATGACACACAAAATTGTCCATAATCTCGAACAAATTTCCTGTAATAACCTGCGAGGCCTACCTTGCTAGTATCCACTCCAACTCTTGATCCCGATATGATGTGGCCTAAATATGCCACTGAAGTTGCTCCAAAAGAACATTTGGAATGTTTCAAAAACAATTTATGTGCACGGAGTAACTTGAACACTTTCCTCACATGTTGTAAATGGCTCTCCCAATCCTTGTTGTAAATCAAGGTATCATCAAAGAAAATGAGGACAAATTGACTTAAAAAGTCATGGAATACCTCGTTCATTAGTGCTTGGAAAGTAGATGGAGCATTGGTTAGCCCAAAGGGCATAACTAAAAACTCAGAAATGTCCATGATGAGTTCGGAATGTTGTCTTTTCCGCATCCTCCGAGTTCATTCTGACTTGATAATAACTAGACTTCAAATCCAACTTAGTAAAGAAGCAGGCTCCATGCAACTCATTCAAAAGTTCATCAACCACTGGTATATGAAATTTATCCTTGACAGTCTTTGCCATCTTGTTTCGGGACTAGTAAAACTGGCGAAGAGAATAGAGATCTACTAGGCCAAATGAAGCCTTGTTGGAGCATCACTGTACACTGAGTCTCAATCTCGTTCTTTTGCCGATGTGGATAACGATACGGACGTACAACCGTAGGTGCTGATTCCGGAAGTAAACAGATTCTATGATCACAATGTCAGAGAGGAGGTAACCAGTTGGATCTTGAAACAAATCTTCAAACACACCGAGGAGGTTATCCATCCTCTTATCTGCCTCCGAATCATTATCTAAGGCATACAAACTCTTGCCTCCATTTCGTTGTAGGCCTTGCAACATAATTGCCTTTCCCTTGATCAAAAAAGCCATGGTAAGAGCAGAAAAGTCCCATAAAATTGGCTCCAAAGTTTGCAGCCATTTAAACCCCAAAACAATATCAAAACCATCCAGCGGAATCACATAAAAATCAGCAAAGAAATTATGACCATCAATAGAAAATGTTACCCGCATACAAACCCCTAGACTCTGCATCTTGTCTCCATTGGCCATCGAGACTCGTGCGTTTGGCAATTTCTGAAATTGGATTGCCAATTGTTTAACCGTTGTTGTGCTAATGAAGTTGTGAGTGCTTTCTGAATCAATCGATCCTAGTGCTGGTTGCTCTTGAGTTAACATTTGTACCTGCATAGTTCGAGCATGTACCTGTCATATAACAACATATAATGAAATTTCTGGAGCTGGTTCAGGTTCTTCTAAGGTGTTATCATTATGCTCATCGTCCAATTCTACCCAAAAAAGCTTCTTACATTGATGTGTTGCAGAATAAGGCTCATCACAGTTATAACACAAGCCTTTGGACGTTCTTTCCGCCATCTCCACTCGAGATAACTTCTTGATAAAAGGCGAACTAGAAGCAGAAGAAGCTGCTGGCAACAAATTTGTAATCCTTGCTTGTGAACCCGTTCCCGTGCTTGCACTCATCCTTGTAGGCTGCCACAAACCCCTGCGGTTATTGCTATTCTTCTGCAGCTGGTGTTTTTGCTCATATGCCCTTGCTAAACTCACGGCAGAGGACAAATCTAGTGGTTTCAAAAGTTGGACGTCCAATCGAATGGAATCATCCAAACCGGCAATGAATAAGCCTGCATGAAGGTGATCTGGTATGATTTTGTTTGCATGTGCCAATTTTTCCTGAAATTGCTTTTGATATTGCTTAACTGATCCCATCTGTCTAAGGGTAACCAAATCCCCTATTGGATTACTGCTCTCCGGAGGACCAAATCTCTGAAAGCAATTTTTCAGAAAATCACCTCAAGACATAGTGCCTTTAGTTTTCTTGAGTTGGTAAAGCCACATCTGTGCTTCTCCTAAAAGGTGGAATCTAGCTAATCCAACCTTCTCTGCCTCTCGTATATTCTGATTTTCGAAGAATTGCTCACAGCGATGTGCCCAAATTAAAGGATCTTCCGAACCGTCATATGTTGGAAAGTCCAATTTAGCATATCAGGGAACCTGAGATGTGTAAGTTCCTGGCTGAGAGTGATTACCTTCTGTACTGCCAGAATTTTTAGATTGGGTCGAATGTTCTCTAAGTGGAGTATATCCACTATTTACCTCACTGCTGGTTGGACGTGATTGGACGAGTCCCGATCTTGTGATTGCTTGCAATAGCTTGGATAACTTCTTGTCGATTCGCTGTTCCATAGCTGAGAGTTTAGCATCAACACGATCTCTTTCCTCCGTTAAACGGGCATTGATATCATTGCCTATAGTGATAGGCTCTGATACCAAATTGTTAGGACCCTTGGTCATGGGTCGAGTCACAGGACGATGTGCAGAGTAATTTTGCAACTCTGTTAGATCCCTGTTCTTGTTAGAGTTCTTCTTCCTGCCTATTTTGAAAGGAAGAAAAGAAATTCGGCTCTAAGGGAGACCGAAACCTTGGACCTCGTTAGAGAGAGCTCCAAATCTCTGTTTTTGATAAAATATGACTTCCTCTTTATTCATGAAATAGCCCTTATAAAGGCAGTGTTCACATAGGAAAAGGAAATAAGAAAAGGGAAATAATTAATCCCTAATTAATATGATTTCCTAGAGTAATAAGGAAACTAGTAATATGTTTCCAAAAATAATAAACCTAAAACATTGCGCCCTAATTAGCGTGATTTGTGGCTGTATTTCTGGCCTATAAACACGTCCACAACTTTGCGCACTTTGATATTTTTACACACACATAGATACTTTTTATAAGGTTTCAAATCAAACCAAATTCTGCTTTATGTCATACGGAATGGGTATATCAAGAACTAGAGCACTTCTTGTTTCAGATATCTAATTACCATTCACAGTTGTGCCTGAGTCATTGTAGGTTCAACTACAACTAGAAGCCTGCACAGTGAAGTAATTTCAGCTTTTTTAACTTTCTAATGCAACTTTTTAACTCATTTTTTCAGTTTTCTCTGGAAAAAGAACTTTAAAATGTTTAATGAAATTGACCATATTCTATTTGAAGTCTCTTCGCTTACCTTTGCAAAGCATTGCATCTGCAGAAGTTTCTTCTGATTCTGTATCTGTTTGGCTTTAATTGTAGGTGATCTCCATACATGATATTTTAGCACTTCACATTATATTCAGTGTGAATGTTATTAGGTCGACTATGCACGTGTAGTAATATTTTGTGACTGGAACTGCTTTAACAGCATAAGGACATGTTATGTTATTTTGAACAAAATTTTTAATGGTTACAGGCAGAGTGGTGTAATGTTTGTCAGGATGCGTTAGATGAGGTTCAGAATTCATATCAAGGAAAGGACATACCTGACATCATACAGAACAAAGTTTTACAGGCATGTCTCTATTCCCAAGCTCCAACCAGTAAAAGTTCTTGGATACTATTGAACTGTGAATACGTGCAGCTCTACTTGGATCTTCAACTGATTTATCTTTTTAAATTGACAATAAGTTATTGAGAGGGAAGAATGAACCTATGAAGCTTCTTCTTGAGAAGGAATTGAAATCTGGGGACTTCAGTGAATTTCGTGCAGATTGTCTCACAGATACTTGGATTGGAAAGGACAGGTACCAATCTTTCATGTGCAAAGAAACAGGTAGAAGCATCCTAAAGTGAAACTATAAATAACTAAATTCTGTACCAGGTGGGCATTTATTGATTTAACTGCAGGCCCTTTCTCGTGGGGTCCTGCTGTTGGTGGAGAAGGTGTGCGCACCGAATTTAGCTTGCCTAGTGTTCAGAAAACAATTGGTGCAGTTGCAGGTACTCTAGAGGAGCTTCTGATTTGTCAATCCTTTTGATGTTTGGTGTACTTTTGTAAACGCTGTTACATCAGTGTGATGACATTTTTTTCCTTGTGTTGCAAGTTTTGCAATGTGGATATTACGTTGGCACCTATGTGTTTTTGCAAATGTTTGCTTCTGAGTGCTTTAGTTATCAAGGTTTAGAGGTCATAATTGTTTTCTAGTTGAATGATATGAATTGCATTGTACATTTGTCGGCAAACAGGTGGACTGAATTCTGAAACTTTTTTCTTCATGTTTATGCTACCTTGTATATCTTTATGTTGTATTCATCGGCCAAAAGTAAGTATTTTGTGATATCTGATCAAAGCAAGGATCAGTTTCTATTGTTGTATGATGAGTGACAATCAGCATATGTGAAACGACAATATATATATATATAGTCAAGAGAGATTAATGACTGTTTCAGCTTTGACACCCTGACATTCATTGAATCTTTTCCAGAGATTTCCGAGGATGAAGCAGAAAATCGTTTACAAGATGCAATTCAGGAAAAATTTGCAGTATTTGGTGATGTATGCATCCATCTCTGAACAGTTTAGTTTTTTATTATGTTATTTTTGGTTAGTTGCTATCTAAACCTAGTTTTGGAGAGGTAAGCAAAAACAGATTCTTAATAGGATTTTGGACTGTGGATTGTCAATATTTCTGTGATAGCATGTGGCGTAGGCGTAATTCAGTGTATTGTTGGAATGTATCTACTGAGACTCATTTGAAAACAAAGTTCCAAATTTCTGGGTTCTGTTTGTTTGAAATTTTGGGGATTTTCTTTCTATCTATTTGTCATATTTAGTAGGCAATTTCTATTTTCATTTGTGAAATATCTTTCAAGCTTATTTCATTTAGAAAGTAACTTGCTGCTTTTTGCAAGACATGTTGGTTGTCAATTGCATCTATATCAGTTAAAAATTTTGAGTGATTTTTTGTTTGTCCACCTTTTATTTAATTTTTAATTAATTTTTGTTTGAACACAGAGAGATCATCAAGCCATTGATATTCTTCTGGCAGAGATTGATATCTATGAGCTCTTTGCTTTCAAACATTGTAAAGGAAGGAGAACAAAGCTAGCACTTTGTGAAGGTAGAATCATTGTTCTTGCTTGTTGGATTTGGAAGTGCATCTTAGCAATCTGCTTACAACTTCAAGTTTTGTTGTCCTTCTCATTGTACATAGGTCAAATCTAATCGGATTTGTTCTATTTTAGAGCTTGATGAGAGAATGCAGGATCTGAAAAATGAACTCCAGTCTTTTGAAGGCGAAGAATATGATGAGAGCCATAAGGCAAAGGCCATAGATGCACTTAAAAGAATGGAGAATTGGAATCTATTCAGTGATACTCAAGAGGTATGCCATTTGCCTTTCTACAAGTTTATCTTATTGTTAACTTGCTAACGGAAATGAGGACTGCATGACCTAGGCCAGAAGTTCTTCAAGACAAACCGTTTTGAAAACAGCAGTTTCATTGACAAACCCTACACCTAAAGGTTTAATCCAAATTACCTGGAACGTTGTCTTTCAATAAGTCCTTAACTCTTCTGAATAAATGAAAACATGCTTCTATCAATATGAAACGAACATTTTTTTGTTGATTCTTTTGAAAAAAGTTAATAGTACAACATAACTCTTTGAGTCCAACTATAAAAAGTGTTGTTGCTCATGTTGGTCCAATACTCAGTAGCTTAATCTTGAGTGGTTCATAAGTTTGTAAAGCGAAAAGTATAGTAGTTCTATTACCTTTGGTTCATAAGTTTGTAAAGCGAAAAGTATAGTAGTTCTATTACCTTTGGTTCATAAATTTGTAAAGCGAAAAGTATAGTAGTTCTATTACCTTTCAAGTGTTAAAGCTGTTTTGTTAATATTCCAAACCATTTGTCATAATTTTTACGAAATAGAGAAAGGAAAGGTGAATATTAGAAAGCAATTCTTCCCCTTCTTTTTTTTTCTTTCTGTCTATTGTTCAATTTCATTTTTTTCCCATTCCTTTTATTTATTTATCTTTTTGTTCTTTCTATCACCTTTTTTCTTCCTGAAGTGAGTCAAGATTATTTTGCTTATCATAGATTCTACCCCTTGGACCACAAACAAGTGTAGATAAAGACTTTGCTTCATATAGTATCTTCTGAAGCTCCTTTTTTTAATCATTTACCTATTAATTTCAGTTACATAATGGTTCCACCTTTGCTCAATCCAGCAAGATAAACATGTGTGAACTTTTAAAATTTGATTTTCTCTTATCAGGGTTTTCAGAACTACACAGTTGCACGGGATAGCTTTCTTGCACATTTAGGTGCAACACTTTGGGGTTCAATGAGGCACGTAATATCGCCATCAATTGCTGATGGGGCATTCCACTATTATGAAAAGATATCTTTTCAGCTCTTCTTCATAACACATGAGGTTTTGTGAATTCCTTCATACTTATGAAGAAACTTAATTGGAAACAGAATGTATTTTTTACTTTTAATATTTAATGCAGAAAGTTTCGAGTGATAAGCAGTTACCATTGGATCTCAAGGCTCTCATGGATGGGCTTTCGTCCTTATTGTTGCCTTCACAAAAAGCTATGTTTAGCGTGGAAAAGTATGTGCCTTTTACTGTTTATTTATGCTATCAAGGTGCTGTTAAGTGCTTAGGATGAGTTACTGTTTCTCTTGCTTTTGGTGGTGATACTGTTTGGTTTCTGCCTGTTACTTTAAGGTTCTTATATTTACATTAATGAATTGGTCATGTTTGACATGTCCATATGGTGATTGTGAAAGGCATCTCTTTCCTATAATTCTTATTTAACTTCCAAGCTATATGCAGATTACCGCTTTCAGAGGATCCTGCTTTAGCTATGGGATTTTCTGTGGCACGTCGAGCAGCAGCTGTCCCCCTATTGCTTGTTAATGGAACCTACAGGAAAACCGTGCGATCCTATCTTGATTCTGCGATTCTTCAATATCAGTTGCGGAGGCTGAGCGACCATGGTCATCTCAAAGGTCATATAATCACTACATTGATTTTCTTCTTTAAAGTATTATGACTAAGAATTCAATTTATATGATAGTAACAATTTATATAATTCAGTTTCCTTATTCTTTATTTATCAATATATTTTTTACTTTTCAAAAAAACAATTTTTTTTATTTTCCAAAAAAAAGTTTATGTCAAGCTACATGGAGGACATTGTACTTTGAAGAATGTTCTCTTAGAAATTATAGCTGTCTTGATTTTGGAATATGGTGTGCTTCTATTGTGCATTTAAAACTCTTCCAATCCATGGTATTGCCACTTGCAATGGTGCACTAATATTCCATCATCTGAACTTCGTACATTCTTTTGTTTTTTCCCTTTGTTCCCTCATAAGGTATTTCTGGAATTAACTACTGGCCTATAATCAATATTTCTCT
Source organism: Erythroxylum baracoense (assembly GCA_025629805.1). Taxonomy (NCBI): domain Eukaryota; kingdom Viridiplantae; phylum Streptophyta; class Magnoliopsida; order Malpighiales; family Erythroxylaceae; genus Erythroxylum; species Erythroxylum baracoense. The sequence continues at coordinate 30,043,424 of JAOTAY010000007.1, read as the reverse complement.
CATTTTGTCATTGTGACAAGCAAAGTTACTTGAAGGTTATTTCACCCTTTCTGTGAATGCAGGAGTACATGCTCACAGTAGATCTACGCTTGAAGTTCCTATATTTTGGTTCATTCATGGGGAGCCATTACTAGTTGACAAGCATTATCAAGCAAAAGCGCTTTCTGATATGATTATTGTTGTTCAGTCGGAGCCATTGTCGTGGGAAAGTCATCTGCAATGTAATGGGCAATCACTTCTCTGTGATTTGAGGTAGCATGATCATTTCATGCTGAGCTTTTGGTTGGTTATTTGCACTTGTTTATGTGTTTCAAGAGAATTGCAGAAGATGCATACTTAGAGTGCACAGATTGCTTGTTTTGCAATTTCTTTTCTTTTCTGCTGAGCTCTATGGATTTTTTATTTCCCTTTTGCACTCCTATTAGGATTTCCTTGCATCTCATGCTTGGTGCTTATCTTCTGCTTTTGATTCACTATTTTATTTCTTTTATTTTTCCTTGTAGAATTCTTCCATGTCATTTTTCTTAGCAAGTCTTGTAGTTGCTTACGTAATGAAATTGAAAGAAGTTCATGAAAAGACCCCTAGGAAAAGAACAGTAGTAAACAGGTCTGGATATCTCAGTTTTTATGCACGATCAATCGTTATTGTGATGAATTTTCGGTAAACTATGCAGACTAACACGTTTCTTTTGATCCCTAGATTAACACGTGTATTCTTCTGATCACTTTTAACCCCTTGAGCAGGAGACCCATCAAAGCTGCATTGTCTGCCGTTTCTGAACATCTTGCTGGTTTACTTCCCCTTCATCTTGTCTACAGTCATGCCCATGAAACTGCTATTGAGGTATGACTAGTTAGAACTGACTCACTCTGATATTCAAAAATAATGATTGGTGCCTTGAAGCAAAATGAAAATCAATAAAATTTTAAAGAAATTCTAGTTAATATGGTAGATTTGGAAGTCATCCAGTGTAGGATGGTGGAATAGACTGAATAACTAAATTTTAGCTTGGTTTGCTTGACATATGAGGCAATTGATTGTCCACAAGCATGCAGTTTTTTATCTGGCTGAACATATTATTTTAAGTTCTGCATTTCTGATGGATTCACATTAGACAACTTCGTACATAGTGATATTCCATTGTGCTTTCCATTGTTCAGGACTGGGTTTGGTCAGTTGGAGGTAGTTTCTTCTCTGCCATATCTCAAGGTTGGCAGATATCTCAGTTTCAGTCTGATACAATTGCTCGGAGCTATATCATCACAACACTTGAAGAGTCCATACAACTAGTCAATTCGGCAATTCATCGTTTAGTCATGGAGCATACATGTATCCTTACTTTTTAGAGATTCTTCCCAATCGATCAACTAGATACTGTGTATTACGTTCTTCAAAATGCTATCAGATTCTCAACCATTTTCAAACTGTTGCAAATTCTGATTCTTCAGGCAATCTACCTTGAGAGTCGATGTTTCCAAGGTTGTACAATGTTTAGGTTAGCATTCATATCTTTGAAAGTTTTTTTGTGGGTGGTTGAAAGTTGGGGTGCTTTTGGGGCTCACAATCAACTCCAACTTTGTCATCCGCTTGTAGTGTTTTTTATCACAAGCCAGATGTGCTAGCACAGTCACCTCATCTGGCTAAATTGTTTATACATAGGATTATTTTCTGAGTTGATTTTTCTTATTTGAAGCTTCCTCTACATTTTATGACTTTGAGAGACTTAACGAGAACTAGCTGAAAAGACCTTTAAACTCTTTCAGACTCAGGAGCGAGAACTTATCAACAAGTACAACTATGTTGTCAGCCTATGGAGAAGAGTGAGCATGATTGTTTATTTACATTTTTCAAACTATGTTGTTTCTAATCTTGTTTATATGTTGTCTATGTAGATTTCAACCGTAACCGGAGAACTGCGATATGTTGATGCCATGAGGCTACTTTACACCTTAGAAGATGCATCTAAAGGGTTAGTTACTCGTTACAATTGTCTATTGTTTGTATTGGACCATTGCTTGTGCTGCCTATTGACCTACCATTTCTGACTAGATCTACTTTGAGGTCCTTATGACAATTTGTTGACTCTTTAGATAGAAGATCTGGGAGACGGTGATCTTTTATAGATTGAAGTGGTTTGATTTTTAGTTTGCATGAAAATTAAAAACAGAATTTGATTCCTTGACTAAGCATAAGTTTCTCATACGCAAGAAAAATATGAGAAGAAAATATATCAGATAGTATGGTTTGATTTTGTTGTGAACCGGGGAAATTTGTCAAAGCTGGTGCTAATCATTAACGCTACTTCCAAGTAAATGCAACTATCTTATTTATTTTTCAGGTTTGCTGATCAAGTAACTGCAACCCTAGGCCTTTTCCACCCAATTCACTGCATAAGGGAGCGGAAAGTGCATGTGGTGTTTGATATGACAACTATTCCTGCTTTCTTAATTGTGTTGGTTATTCTTTATATCAGCCTAAAGCCAAGAAGACCCAAGCCTAAGATTAATTGAAGATAGGTAGAGTTCATTGCTGTAGACGTTGATGGGGCCAAAGCTCAACATGTCTGAGCGGATGCTGTAAAATTTTCTTGAACTGCTGCTGTTATTTGGATAACATTTCTTAATCTTCATCAGAGGTAGCAATCCAGGATGCAGAGTCATATACGAAACGACTTATGCAGAGAAAACTAGGAACAAGATGCAGTGAATTTAAGGTTGAGCCAGTTTACCAATTTCCAATTTGGTGCAACTGTTAAAGTAATTTTCTAGTGGTTCATCTGATGACTTCTTCCTTTTTTTTGTGTTTTTTCGTCTGGGGTAAGGGAAATATAAGCTACCTGTGGTTCTAAGATAATCACACTTTTCTGACATCGGTATAACTTTCGTCTTTGTATTTTACATATTAACCAACATAGCCAATTGAGGTATTCACAAATAAATCTTCTAGTCCATGGGAAAGAAAATTAAACACAAGAAGGGAAGCCAGTACATGGCCACAACCTCCAAAGTTTGGAGGACCAGGCTGGAGTTGCCGTTTGCCCCATCAACTTGAACTGCCCCAGTTAGTTCGCAAGACGGGAAAGCCGGATGAGTATGTGGTTGTAGTACAGTCTAGTACTACATGGTCCGTATTTGAGAGATTCGTTGAAAATGTTTGACTTGTTTTACTTGCGGGATGAGGACAGGAGACGAAGCTAAGCCATCTCGTAAGGCAGAGTGAACCTCAATTAAAACGATAACAGCTGTAGGACGGCAGGCAATTAGTGAGGAGTTCAATTGCTACCATAGGTCTTGGCAGTTCCATTCCATCCACTACTAGTTGTCCTGGCATGTCTCATCATGTACTTTGTAAAACCTAATGTGAAAATTTTGGGATCTCAGGCTACGTAAGATTGGTTGACAAGAAAACAATTTAAGCATTATTGAACGATGACATTTTCCGCGACTCTCTCAAACCTTACACTTTACGGTGAAAAGAGCAATTTAATGTTAGGCGGGAGAGGGAGAGGGAGAGGGGAATTCCCAATAAACAGAAATAGTTTTTGTTCGTAAATATTTAGTAGTTAATAATACAAAAAAGAAAATGCAAAAGAAGATTCTGGAACAACTTCTAACGCGTCTTCCTTCCTACTGTGCGAAGTTTAGTCAGCCATGTCTCAAGTTCAATTCTAGGAAGAGGAGAGGGAGATTATTTGGAGTGGGCGTAAGATTGATTTCAAAGAATTCATGGAGAATGAAAGAGGAGAAAAGGAGAAGGCGGCAGCATCGTCGGCGACAACAGCATCCTCCTATACGTATTGGGTGAGGGAAGCTACGGCAGATGCAGTCCCACTTCCTCCTCCCAGGAAACTCTCTCCTCAACATCTCCCTTCCTCTCAACTCCCTACTCTCGGTTCTGTTTGGAATGGGGTATCTTCTATATCTTTTCTTTCCCTTTTTCCATCTTATGCTAAAACTTCAATTTGTTGTTTGTTTTTCCTCTCTCTTCAATCAACAATGTGTCTAGAATATGGTACTTTCTGTCTTTCCTTCAATTATTTCCTTTATTTTATGTAACTGCTAATTCGAGTGGGCTACTTTTTCTTTTACATTGTTGATTCATTTCATAACTTAAATACCAACAACACAAACAGCATTGCGCACGGCATTTTTTTCTATATGTTAAAAAATGCTTCCACATTTGATCTCAAAGATTCTAACTTTCCAAATGTAGATTCTTTTCATTTTGTACAAATTTCATTTTCGTGCTTATGGCCTGGTCTATCTTGGTATATTTAACCTTTTATGTTCAAGATTATCTGCATTTCAATCACTTAGCTTTTCCATATTTCATAAACTCCATGTCATTTCTCCTTTATCTCTCTAACTACTAACTGAACTATGTACTTATTGTCAGCGCATATTTTTCTTTTCTTCTTCCACAACAAGCTGCCTCTTTCCTTGTATACTATACCCAATGTAGCTCCTTTCGTTGACCCTTTGTCTTTTCCATAAAACCTATGCAATGTACCTCGGTATTGCTCACCTTGTTTTGCCCGAAGTACATCTTCTTTTCCAAGCTTGGGCTGACCGTTCTGCGGTTATGTTGCATGACACTTGCTGAGTCATTCTATTTTACCAGGCCGGAACTTGGGAGGAGAAAAACCTTAATAGTTGGGCAACTCAGAGGATTAAGGTCCGTAACTCCTCTAACCAGTAAGCTAGTGTTTTTCTTTTATGTAATGGTAAATTTACTTCATTGGGTAAATCTTTTATCTGGTTAGTCTCCCACCTCCCACCTCCCTTTTCAATTTTCTTTTTAATTCTTTTCCCCAAAGTTCACTTTATTTGGACGGTATTATACAGTGACATTGCATGTCAGGTAGCGGACTGATGTGGACCCGCTATTCCAGTGTATCTCAATCTCACTTATGCACTCGACTGATTTCATATTTTGTTTTCTGCAGGAGCTTGTTGTGTCTGTGGGCTCTTTAGAGTTCCGTGGTGGCAGAGCAGAAGTAACCGAAGCAAAATGTTCTGGAGATGTGAGTTCATATGAACCTTTTTTGTTAACAACCTTGGAACATTACATTATTCTTTATACACTGCAATTGCACTTTTTCTTCTTGTTGTTAATGAATATCCATTTTCAGTATATTTCATTTTCGTCTTCCACAAGAACACGACAAGTATGGTAATGCTGAGGGATTAAAATCTAAAATTTAGAATCTCACTTGAAGGAAATTGTATGAGCCGGCAAGAGAACCAGCATGAATTGGAAAGTATCAAACAGGAAATATAAATTGGAATGGTTGCATATGTATTTGCATATCTTGAGGAACTTGGCGGCAGAAACCTCTCTAAATGTTCCATTATTTGTTTTCAACTGCAATTGCCACTGAATACCATTTCTTGGTGACCGCTTTTTGATTGAGCAGGCATTCTTGGTGACTGTGAGGAATAAGAAGCGTGTTAATTATACTTTTGAGTTGACTATCAAAATTAAAGGTAAATTGCTGCAAAGCATAATGGTCTTTTATTTCTAGAATCTACGTTTACTAATCGAAATGATTTGTAAATGGGCATAGGCGAATGGATAATCAAGGAAGAGCGGAAAGTGATCAAGTGCCACATTGATATCCCAGAGTTCTCATTTGGTGAACTCGATGACCTGCAGGTGAGGTTCCATGTATGTTTAATAGTGTCTTGGCTTATGAACCAAATCCAGGATGTAATGATTGGAGATCCCTGTACAGGTTTACTCCTGGGCACTGTGTTTGGGTGTAATGGGCGATTATATTAAGATCCTCTGATCTTGTTGATTTCCAGAATCAGTCATGTCGTTTAAACATAGCTTGTGATCTGATAATTAGTAAAATAAGTTTTATTCTGCATACTGATAAACGAAATTGATCACTAGTGCCAGGTTGTATTACATTTTGATGAATTACTATTTTTGTAAAATGACATAGTAAAATGACTGAATTTAATCATGCATTTACTTTTGCGCTTACATGTATTTTGAATTGTGTAAATAAAGCTAACGAGAAGCCTTCTGAAGTTTGCAGATGGATGTCCGACTTAGTGATGACAAGGACCTTTTACAGCAAGACAAGGTGCGGGTCCGACAAGATTTGAAGCTGTTTTTGAGGCCTATACGTGAAAAACTTGTTCAATTTGAGCAGGAACTCAAAGAGAGATAGGATCCACCAAGGCATAGACATTTTCTTACAAGAGTAATTCTAATTGGTCATTTTAGGCTGCTATTGTATTTCTTTTTCATCACTTCTTGTTGACTGATAGTTTCCCGGAAGAATGTCATCAATGAAACATATTGATTATCCTGGTACTGAAATAATTCTGATGTTGGCATGTAGTGCTTTGTTCTGCTTTGCATTTATACATTTGATGTTGATTGTTTTGTATATATAAGTTGTAAGAAAAATTATCCTGAAATCGTAGATAGTATACTTCATTCACATACAGCCAACATCTCATAGTTGATGGGTAAAAAGTAATCGTAGCTAGCAGCGGATGTATTGATACAGACAAAACTAGCGCAGTGGGACTTGAGGGAATTCAGATATGCGAGCAACCGACGTTATATAGATTGTTGTGATTGCAAATATGTACTTTCTTCCTGGCATGAACATGACATAGGATAACCATTGCACTTGTATTTTCCGACAGATGCATTCCAGAAGAAGCACATCCAGATGCATGCATTTTATTATCTTCCATAAGATGGACCTCTGGTTCCATGTAAGCAGATGGGAGGAATGTGGCGTTGTGTATGTGGCAAAAGATGTTGCACTCTTAAGTTCCATATAAGCAGATGGGAGGAATGTGGTGTTACGTATGTGACAAAGATGTTGCACTCTTAAGGTTTTAGAGATGATGCGTACATTAGCATTAGAATTAGCATTAGCATTAGCGTAGCATAGGCTGTTGGCACCTGGAACAAGGATTTTTTTGAGAAATGGCGGCAACTACAGCTTCCTTCAAATCAAGACATTGATATAGGGGATTAAAGAATCAAATCTTAGTTAGGTTAACATATCTAATTAAACTAAATGAGCTGAGAGGAGGCTGTAATGTCATGAAGAGGTTATGGTGTCCCATAAAATACCTACATCTATACTATAATATGTAGATAAGAGTAAGAAAGCGTAAACTACGGATGTTTAGAGGTAGCTGGAAATGGAAGAAGGTATTAGGTATGAGAGGGGGTTCTGGACTTGGAGAGTGTTTTTGATAACGCGTTTTCATTCGAAGCTATAAAGATTCCGTTGAAATGGTCTCATCTCAAAGATCGTGCTGACATGACCTGACTGATAATTAGTAAAAAAGATGATGGTGTGGGACCCCTGTCTCCTATGTCTGAGTCTCTTATGTGATCATGACTTCTATTCTATTTCTATCAGTATCAGCTAATTTTTATTTAATCACCGATATTCCCGTTCACATTCACATTCATTTCCAAGCCAATAATCTATATATGTACGTCTAGGATAGGATAGGATATGTAAAACATTTTGTTACATCTACATTTATTTTTCACGTACAAATGAGGCTGACACGTTCCAGTCATCCAAGCAGGATAGATAGAATTATAGTTTATGTATTTGCCATTTTGATTTTCGTAATTAGATTTAGACGTGCCAACAAGTAATGTAAATGTAAATGTTAATGTAATGGTTTACTTTCGGATTACGAAAACAATTGTCAACAACCTTTTTTCTTTTTCTGTTGTTATTGTGGGCTTCGGATTCGGACCAAAGCGCGTACTTCCATGTTGTACTAATACTACCTGCTCCCTCTGATCTACATTAACCATTACATACAGTAACTTTCCTATTATCAAAAATAAAAATATAGAGCAAGCGCAACTGAGCAACTGGGTTTTATACAAATCAAATACATTTGGTGTTTATAAAAACAGAGCCCCGGGTTACGGGGATGGCCACATTGTCCATCCTATCTCACAAACTCTCATCTTTCTTCATGTCATCTGTATCCGCCTCCCTTCTCATTTGATTTTGCTCTCATCCCTCCAATCCAACAATAACAATAATGTCTAGTACCACTTCTCCTCCTCTGTTGCTCTTAATCCTTGTTTTGTTTCTTGCTACATCTTCCTCTTCCCTCTTCAAGATCTCTTATGCTGCCCACGACGCCACCGATGATGATGATGATGATAATGGTTCATTAGATCCTAATAAGCTTAACTTTGAGAACCCCAGAATCCGTCAAGCCTACATTGCCTTGCAAGAATGGAAACGATCTATTCACTCAGACCCTTTCAACTTCACGGCCCACTGGAATGGCTCAGACGTCTGCTCCTACAATGGTGTCTTCTGTGCTCCATCTCCCACAAATCCCAAAATCCGGGTGGTAGCTGGCATTGACCTTAATCGCGCTGACATTGCCGGCTACCTCCCTCCAGAGTTGGGCCTTTTGACTGATCTTGCACTTTTCCACATTAACTCCAACAGATTTTGTGGAGTGGTGCCCAGCAGTTTCCGCAAACTCAAGCTTCTCCATGAGTTGGACCTCAGCAATAATCGTTTTGTGGGCAAGTTCCCATATGTTGTCCTGTCTCTGCCTTCCCTCAAATACTTGGATCTTCGATTCAATGAGTTCGAAGGTTCTGTTCCCTCCAAACTCTTTGACAAGCCTCTGGACGCTCTTTTCCTCAACGACAACAGGTTCAGATTTGGGATCCCCCAGAATCTTGGCAACTCTCCTGTTTCGGTTCTCGTGTTTGCAAACAACGACCTGGGTGGCTGTATTCCTGGCAGCATCGGGAAGATGGGCAAAACGCTAAATGAGATCATCCTGATGAATGACAACCTCACCGGCTGTTTGCCTCCGCAGATCGGAATGCTGGACAAAGTCACAGTCTTCGACGTAAGCTTCAATCACCTCCACGGTTATCTGCCATCTACCGTCGGTAACATGAAGAGTGTTGAGCAACTTAATATAGCACACAACAGTTTCACGGGTGTTATACCTCCTACCGTGTGCCAGTTGCCTAATCTCCAGAACTTCACTTATTCTTTTAACTATTTCACCGGCGAACCACCAAAATGTTCTGCTCTTGCTGGAGGCAGAGCCAACGGCACCAGGAACTGCATTCCGGGAAAGATGAATCAGAGAACTGTCAAAGAGTGTTCTTCAGAAGCGGCGCGCCCTGTTGACTGTAGCATGTTCAAATGCGGTGGCAGCAGCAGTGGCTCTTCATCAAGGAAAAGACCTCCTCTTGGAAAACCACCCTCCCCAAAGCCTGCACCTACCAGAAGTCCATTCCTTAAGCCCTCATCGCCACCACCACCCATGACCAAGTCTTCGCCTTCCGCCAGATCACATCCTCCTCCATCTCCTACTAAATCTTTTCCATCGCCACCTCCAGCAACACATTATACATCACCACCGCCACCGCCACCGCCACCTCCTACGAAAAGAGTGTCCCCTACAACACACCTGCCACCGTCCCCACCACCACCTCCAATGAAGAGAGTGTCGCCTACAACACGTCTGCCGCCGCCCCCACCCCTGGCTAGTTATCATCACGTATCACCACCACCACCTCCTCCCTCCACTCATTATCATTCCCACTCACCTCCTCCTCCCCCTGCTGCAAAGGTATCACCGTCATCCAAATATCATCCACCACCTCCACCCTCATCAGTTGCATACGCACCAACCACACACCAAACGCCGCCACCACAGCAATCAACTGAGGTTCCATCACCAAGCTTAAATGCTCACCCGCCATCATCATCTCCCCCAGAGAATGAGTATGGGCAGTACCCGCCTCCTCCAACTCACGAGTATACAACAGCTCCAGCTCCATCTCCACCGGCGTATCACCCACCAGAAACGACTAGTCCACCTCCAACTTATGCAGTAGCTCCAATGCCTCGTCATCAGCAATCACCACCACCACCACCACCTCCTTCTCCACAAAAACCATCGGTATCACCTCTACCACCAGTTGGTTGTGTCACTCCTGGGTCACCACGAATGTCTGCGCCACCATTATCCCAAGTCTTACCATCAACTCCTCCATCAAGTTATGATCATCACCACTCACAAATTCCTCCAACCCCTCAACAACAACAATGGCATTATCCACCACCATCTCAACATTCATATTCTTCTCCGCCGCCGCCTCCCCCTGTGGATATTAGTAATATTCCACTTCCGCCAATTATAGGAGTATCATATGCATCTCCACCTCCCCCGCTAATTCCCTACTACTAGGCACTCGTGGTATCATCCGCTTCCATTGCTTTCATTGGTTTCAAGATCATGATCTGAGGGCAAAAAGAAAAAAAGAGAGGACGACAAATTGAGCTTAATGTGTGAAAGTTGCCTAAGAGTTGATGTTGATGTATTACCAAGTTGCTTCTGAATTGTAACATTCATTCCGTATTCATTATATATTGTCTTCAGTTATTTCATTTTGTTATACATGTGAGACTTGTGGTAGAGAAAGCAAAATTCGATCCAATCATCTTTGAAAAAGTGCTGTCTTTTAGTTTGAAAGCTAAGCGCTGCCGATTATGGAGAACTTGTAATGTCTGTTAGTATCTTGGAAGGCTTAAAAGGATACAAAGTTGCATTCGCTTCACATATGTACTATCGACTTCCCAGCGAAACTAATATTACATTTACATACACTTGGTGCACGTTATCAAAAAGTGAAGACCTCATATTCAACTCGTGGAAAGCTAAATATTCCTGTATTAAAAAGTATTAAGAGTAATTCACAATTACGTTGGTACTTCCATTTTCTGGACTGAGTTTAGTTTTCTTATCTTGGAACGTTTAACAAGAATTTATTGGAAAGCAAGTCTTGATATTAATGTGGAAGCAGGCCTATGCTAATGCCACCACAATTGCCCAATTTATAAGCTTAAACAGTCACATTTCCAATGCTGAAGTTGAGGGAAGGCGACGGCCTTCTCTCTATAATTACCATCAATTTATCTTTCAAAATCAGTGAATGACAATCATGAGAATGACATACCCTTCACCAAATAAGCCAGGGCATACGACCATCTTAAACTGAACCAGAAGCCAAATCTACAACTGCTGCATTTGTTTGTGATGAAGGCAAGCCACAATATATTTCTATAGATTTACAATAAATTGTCCAAAAACCTAACACGTAAATTACATTACTTGTTCCCAACAGAAACATTTTTATGTCCACAAGCATATACAGAGCTAAAGTCCAACCCTTTCCTTTTCCTTAAATATCAGTTCCCTAAGAAACACCCCATTAAGATGCAACACACCTATCCATGATCAATATGAACACCTTTGTATGTTACGAAAGCAGGATCAACAAGGCGATCCTATCCTCGGTAAATTTCTTTTCTGAAAAAACGCATCAAACTTTCAGCTCAACAACGTCTAATATGACCAGCCCAGCAAAGAGAAATAAAACCACAAGCAAAGACCTCAGACCCAAATCTAGCACCTGTTTTCCATTCGACCAACCAAGGAAATACTAACTTGGACATTGACAACGTGACAATTTCCACCAATCACCCAAATCTGATAACTATGCAGGATATATCGTCTCTACTATTTCTTGCCAATGCCTCGGTCGTTAAACACTTAGCTGCTGCTTGAGGATCTTTGATTGGTTTCACCAAGTTGACAGCCTCTTGATTCTTCATGACCTGCAGACAAGTAATCCATCAGGAGTATTTTATTGCAACATTTTAGCATCTTAACTATACCAAGCATCACAAATGATATTTAAAGCATTTGCATTCTGCTTTACACTAGTTATATGCAGGTAATCAGACACTTGCATAGCAGCAAGCACAAGCCACAACTAGAGAATGAATAATTTCAGCAATTTACCCATACTTCATGTGTTAAAGTTTGATACAAGGATCCTTCTTATACGACCCTGTAATCAGTGCACAAATCTACTCCCAAAAGCACTGTTCAAATTACAGTAACAAAAAAAGAATAAACTCTGATGTTCAAAGAAACAATGATGTTGATTTGAGATGCATGTATCATTTCCAAGCGTACAAACAGATCAATGCAACATCTTGCAACCTTGGCCTCATCAAGCTGATTACTGCAATTACCACGTTGTAATGAAAAACATGTCTGATTTCTTGGTGTGATACTTTCGGGCATGTAAAATGTAAATCACAAGCATGTAGTCCCTATAGCCAAATTCTTGACATTCTTTCCCTATCTGAAAAAACAAACTCTAGACGTATATACGCCTTTAATTACATAGTGGTATATGGTCTTTATAGTGTGGAAAAAATAATCATTGTAGCAGGATAATGCAAAAGTTATAAACTTGTATTCAGGTTAAAAGGGAATAATTTGAATGGAAGGGGTAATAGCACTCTGAATAATAAACATTCAACAAGGAACGAAAGAGGAAGTTAATGAACGGAAGCACACGGTTCTTTTACTTGAGGAAGAAGTCAAGAAAAGAGGCACATATTTCTTTCAGTTGAATGACAAGTCAAATCCAAAATCCTAACAAGATTGATTCAGCCGTTAAAAATGGATAAATCACAGCTAGCTTAGCAAGGATCATAATCATCCAAGTACCAGAATAACTTCCGTTGCTTAAAGGCTTTCTCGATTAATTACAGACACTGCCAGCTAAATAGAAGTCATAAACATAAGTCATATCTTTATGTTTCAAAGTCACTTTTTTGGCAAGATTAGAAAATGATAGAGGTATCCAGTTATTCCTGTCAGAGATTGTCTCGGATACCAGAAAGTCTATTTCGTAGGCCTAAAGTTCATAAAATATCTATTACCAGTACTTATTCATACAGCCTGAATTCACTTTTGCAGCTTTTTTGGCAAGCAATAGAACATAACACACATTTATGCTCTTTGTGACTCATGAAAGACTCTAAGCTGGCTTTTATCTTATTTCGTAAGAACCCAAAGAAAGACCCACAATAATGACATCATAATATGTTCACAAGCACAGCCACATCTATCCACCGATTTAATCTTTATGTATGACAACTTTGTGGAAATTTCATCAATTAGAATGAATTGTAATCTGAAAAAAAAAACCTTAATCTTGCTTAAAGTTAGCATAAGCATATGAAATCAGGAGCTACTAAACTAATATATAACTTAGTAACTACAATTTGATTCTCCCTCACATTTAAACATCTATGTGTAATAAGGGTTAATAACAATTTCATTAGAAGATGATTACGGAACATAAAATAAGAAACAGAATTTCAAAGAAAACAAGAGCTTGCAAGACATATAACCCAACTTTTATGCTAACCTTATGCTCAAGATCATTTAAAAAGTGATTAGCCAAAAAGGAGCAACCTAAAAATCAGCTCAGCTTGTTGACATCCTAATGAGATATCATGTTGTAAAAGGCAAACAGAAATTATGCTAATCATAAGAGGACATATTGTTCAAACGAAAAAGGAACTATGCCCAGTTTTCTGTGTCATAAGGAAGTGAAATACCAAGCCTTTTAAGCAAAAAAGAAGTAAAACAGTTCCACTATTGACAGTTTAAAACATTTGACTAAAGATCATGTTTCCATCATTACATATCGAGGTGCAACCAGAAAGGGCTCAGTTATTGAATAAAAATGCAAAATCTAAAGAACAAAGCTGCAATGCTCTGAGAATTTAACAAGAGCTACTGGCTCAATATTGAACAACTTTAACAAAAATAGTTGAAAGAAACTGTAAATTGAGACGAGTTGCCAGGGCACAATAACAACTGACCTTCCATAAGCCATCGCTTGCTAGTATAACAAACTCCATAGTTGAGTCTATAGGTACATGTCTTACAAAGGGTTCTGAACTTAAATGTGCTTTAAGGCTTTGATCTCCAAATGCCCGTGCAACTGCAAGTTGACCATTAACCCTAGGCACATCTCCTGAAATAGTTATCAGATTTTCAAAAAAACAAACAAAACACTCCAGCTAAAACCCCCACTCAAAAATCAAGATTCAAGTTGGCATAAAATTTACAAATTCAAGTAGTAACCTGAAGGAATTCCAGAGGCAAACATGTGTCCATGCACGGTTTAAAAAGAAATAGAGACGAATAGATAACTAATAATGCAAATATATATGTGTGCATACATCTACATCTTACCGGGGAGAGTTGTGACAAAACCACCCTGTTCTTCAATCCTTTTTCGCTCAGTGTGAGGCTCATGGTCCTCGGTAAGTTGATTGGCACATCCTCTTTCACATACAACAGCTCTAGAATCACCAACGTTTGCCACCCAGAGGTCTTTTCCATCAATGACAATTGCGGTCACAGCAGTAGAGCCACCAGGCCCCAACTGCATAGAGTTTTCCAATATAAACTTATCCGTGGAGCGGTATGCATTGGTTATTGCTGATGCGGGATCTTTCCAGAAATTTGGCTGTAAAACACAACAAGATGGATGTCAAAATACAAGAACAATAATTTCCCCCCCTTTTTTTTTGGCTATGCGAGTGTGAGATGTGTTTTTATAGGTCGTAGAAGTGGAATAGTCGTAAAAATACCTCTTCAAGTATATTGTTGAAAAGGTTGTCTTTCAGATAACTTGGGACACTATCCCCGAGATGACCATCAAAGATGGCAAACAATCCAAGTTCATGATTCTTTGTCCTGCGATATTCAGCAACATGGTAGTCCTCCATGTCATGTCCAGATTTGCCTTCCACCAAGTGGAAACCGTGGAACATTTTTTTACCTGATGATTTACTTCTCCCTTTCCCGGAGTCAGGGGATGATGAATTCAGGCATGCAGCGGTCTACAAATACACATAATGCAATTTGATTAAACGAATAACATGTATTAGTCCAAAAGAAAATAACAATCATAGTAGGTCACTTGAAAAGACGCAGTTGATCTCTTCTACACATCCCATGACAAGGCTTATGTATGCTCTATGAAATTTATAACATCCTCAAGCACTAGAATGGAAAGATGAAATAATACAACCAGAAACAGGGACAAGGATCACAATCATCAGGAAAACTAAACAAAGATCCAGAGAGTAGAATTTGACATAAAATCATGAGGAGTAATCACAAAAACCAGGAGCAAATGAATCATAATCGAAATTCCATTTAAAAAAAAGAGGAAGGAAGAAAAAGAACATTGTCAATCAACGAAGAAAGAAAATGATTTGGAAGAGCTAAGTGAGTACAAAGCAAAACAGTAAGAAAACAGGAAAAGGAAACCTGACCTTGATCTTGTCGAAGAAGGAGTTGCGTCGGGGGTTGCGAGAAGCACCTGCTACCGAGGAGTGCCTACTCATTTTTTATTTAACCAATTCCCCCAAAACCAAAAATTTACCAGAACATATATCAAGACCTATCTTGTACAGATTAATAATAACAATAGAGGAGGCTGAATTAAAACAAAACACAGTAACAGGAAAACAGCAGCAACGCCTTTCTTCTTCTTCTTCTTCTTCTTCTTCTTCTTCCGTTTGTTGAATAGTAAGAATCAAAATCCAAAATTCATGAAAGCTGACCGGCCTGCAGAGGTGAAGCCACAAGCAGTACTAGCACTAATACTATACGCAAGAACACAAAGAAGAAATATTGAGTCTTCTTCTTCCTGTTTAGAAATGAATGATCAAAATAAAGTAAGAAATCACCAGAGGTGCGTGTCTCCAAAGGAAATTAACGAAAAAAGGCGGAGAGAAGTTGTGGGAAGGGAGCGGAGAAGGCGTTTACCAAATCCATTAGACATATACATACCCGAACAAAAACTAAAAAAAAGAAAATCTATGAACGGAACAGTATACATAATTAAATTAATAATGAAGTCACTGTGTGAGTCGTCGTATTAAGTTGGAGTTTTAAATTATTATACAATTTATCTCCGTATTTGTGTGTTGAATTTTAAATCAATACGACTTGACTCTATCTTCTCAGGTCTCACACAATACATACACATATTCGACCCATTTAACATAAAACTTCCGCGTGGACCCCATGTTACCGCCCCTTTCTAAAATCCTTAATAATTTGACCTTCTAGATTTATTTTTTGAGCATCAACGACTTGAGACAAGAATAAAAAGTCTATGATGGATTACCGCCGACCTGACAGACATTAGGGAAACAACTCTCGGTATCGACCGGCACTAGGAAGCGAGGAAACATCTGGTAATATCGTAGGTAATATGATCCTTATCATCATGTACTTAATTTGAACTAGAAAAAGAGAACCTACTCATATGCCCAGCTTGGAAATGCAGGCAGTTCAGAATTGGCCTGAATTAAAGAAGGGCACGCCACAACAAACAAGCCGAATCCCACTCGTCAAAAAGAATAGGAAAATATACAGAAATTAGTACAACCTGCTACTGTCAAACTTTCAAGGGATTCCACAATTCCCCTGGAAGGAAACAATGCTCCAGCGATTTCTAATATCTAGTTGCACTCAAATTCCTATTTGTCCAATAACGTTGATCACTGAGGCAATGTAGTTGGAACATCTTCTCGGCTATCAGTTGCTTGGGGTGGTATCTCAGGTGATGTATGATCTCTTGTAGATAGTACTGTAATACTCTCACCTGAAGCAACTACATCAGTTTTGTTCACCAAGGATGAATTAGACACTGAATCGTCAATAACAGGTTGGCCTGATTCTGATGACGGTGCAGTATTCACTTCTTCCTGGCTACCAGTTGGTGCCGTATTTTCTGAAGCTGTTGCAGTGGGTGTCGTGGAAGTAGGAGGTGCAGTTACTGACTCGGGGGTAGCTGCTGGAGGTGCTTCTAACTGTAATGGTTTGCCTGATTGCTGCTGTGAAATCTGTCCACTAGGAGTGGGTTTCTTCTGGCTAGTAATCAAAGAAGAAAGAGATGGCATCCCCGGAGGAAGAATTTCAATTGGAGGTTTCTTCCCTGCTTCAGCCAGACTTGTTAGTTTGGGTTCTTCAAGGGAAGCCAAAAATGCAGCAGCAGCATCCGTCTTTGTCAAGGGAGTGTGTTCAACCTCTTTTTGCAGCACTTTATTCCATGTCTCAACCAAGTGTTTAAGTGTTGGTCGACCATGGGCCTGAAAATAAACATATAGCTAGTTAGAGATACTACTTCTGGGTTTAAACAATCTTCTAAGTAAACAATTCATACATGGGCATGAAGTACAGCCTCAGCCAGCATTCCAGTATCCTGCCACGCCTTTTCCATGAGAGCATTATCTCCCAAAACTGCAGCTGAAAATGCGGCTTCACGACCCAAGCCAACTGAAATCAGATTGTTTACCAGACCCTGCACACGCAGACATGCTTAACAATTTCGGAATGGAAGAGCAATAACCTACAAAGATAAGTGAAATCAAGGGACACCTTACTTTATTACAAAGATGACCAATCAAAGCAAATTTGTGCATGGATAATATAGTAATATTCTGGCCCAACAGTAGTATTGACCTCATGCCATACAGTTTTGCCCCACAAAAGCAACCTCAGTACGAATTAAACCCATATGAGTCTAGGTCCGTCCAACATGGTACTATGGAACATATTCTCCTCTAGTCTACTGCTTACTTAAGATGGTATATATTAGCAGCCATATAAGATAAGATACTCTATTACAACCAAGTAGAAAACAATCCACCAGCAAGCTCAATTAACATATAGAGTGTAAAGAGAATCCACTACCTTTAATCCTAATCCATATTGCTCATGCTCCAACAAACAAGTCTATGAGAAAAATGTTAACGGGGTAAAGATTTGCAGTAGGGGTTAAGCTATTAACGGGGTAAAGATTTGCAGTAGGGGTTAAGCTATGTTAGAATGATTCAAGACCCATAAAAACCATCACCTGAGGCTCCAACTAAGTGAGCAGCAGATTCTAGTTGACCAGCACATAAGTTGATTTTGGTCTTAACACAATTCCTTGTAATTTTATAATTGATTGGTCTGCCAGGCTTATACTTGTCATTTAATTATGATTTCCTCGGATAATTACCATTGTGTTCATAAAGGTGCATGATCCAGATGCATCATGGGTACATTTTTAGAACATGAACTTGATACAAGAAATCATGAACCTCTTCAAGTCATGATCATGCAAGAAAAAAGTAGTTTCAGATGTGCTTTTAAGCTCTACCAAAGTATTTTCGAGTAATTGTGGCTACGTACGGTTAATCGTGTCAACTCTCCATGATTTGCAAGACGGAGAGCAAGTCCTCTCAACTCATGCCCCTGTAAAGCTCCCTTCACAGAACCTGCAGTAGCCAACCTCTTCAGAGCTTCACGAGCAATATCAGCTTGTGCAGTGGCATCTGCTGCATCAATTAGGTCCAAAAATTCCTGTGCAAATTTCACTATCCCTTGAACAGCATCAACCACGTTCTCCTTCTTCGCTGTTGAGTTCAAAATTTCATTCAAATTTAGAGATGTACTATCTGCCCCTATGTCCCTACTGTTACTCATCGTAAGAAGGCACTGAAGAGCTCTTTTCAAATCATTGCTCTGCATGGCCAGATCAAACTCTAACCTGAAACACATAGAATCTCATTCATTCATTATGCAAGCAGAAACATGTGTGCATGAAGGAAACATTGAGCTCCTAATAGTATATTGAGTATCTTGGAATTGCTTCAACTTTACATAACATCAGGACACGATAAGGCCAGCATATCAGCAAATGTATTTCGAGTGTCTTGGAATTGCTTCAACTTTACATAACATCAGGACACGATAAGGCCAGCATATCGCCAAATGATGTCCTTGTCTATGTAACCACGTGCAAACACAAAGAGCCAAAAGCATAGACACAGGCATATTAATATTTACTGCACGGGGCAGCAAATCCCTGAGTAGCTCACACCATTAGGAGAAAAAGAGAGAGTGATTGACCTCTTAGATATCCCTGGCAAATGAAGTGCTTCGGTGGCATATCCCATCCCCAGCATAAATTGTGCCAAATCATCATGGTGTTCCCTACCAAGCCTACTTGCCCTGCATTTGATATAGAAATAATGGTTTTTTTTGGTATGGGATTGCACTCACAAATGGCTTGCATTGCCAATAGTCTATAATTATTCACAGAACAAAAATTAAAAAATAAAAAGGAGTTACCATTTCACTGCACTAACAGCATCTCCATAAGCAGCAAGGCAACGACAACGAATGCCAGGATGACTTAGGGATAAAGCATGCGCACACATGTACCTACCAATGAGAAGGCCAGTGAAGTAACAAAAAATGCCAACCTCCTTTGTTAAGTCAAAAAGAAAAGAGATAATACAAGCTTCTTGGATTTTGGATTACGAGTACCACACAAGGAGAACGGTCAACTATTTAGTTCTGCAGTTAATTTTTACTTTTCTAGCATCAATTTGAATTCAGAAATAGTTGTGGTCATAGACTTGGAGAGAAACTTTCCAGCTATCATTGAGAGCCAGAAGGAAGTACAATAGTCAATGCAGATCATGCCTAAATATAGGGTAAGAGCCTAATATCTTACTGAATATTCATGGAAGTAATGGGCAATAGTCAAGCTTCAATAAGATAAGTTCATCAAGCAGTTCTGAAACTTTGAAAACCTGTTTTGAATTTCATCATAGGAAGAACATTTCCAAATAATTAAACATCTAGAAAGAAGCTTAACGTGCATGTCAATCCACCCTGATTTTATCCATTGTTCATCAAATAAATTGTGACAATTGAAATAAAAGATTGTGACCTGATAACTTGCCCAATAATTTGCAAGAATGCCCCTGGTACTCTTAGGAGCAGTGGAAAAATTAAAGACAAGGGGCATAACAATGGACTAATGGTACAACAATGACTTCTAGATAAATGGTATGGCCGGTTCGACCAGAAAACCAAGAAACTGCTAAGGGGATCGTGACGCATTCAAAAATCAGAAAAATGAACCTGATGAAAAAGCACTGTGAAGTGGTCAGTTCAGCCATCCAGATGAACTAGACTGGTTCATCATTTTTCCTTTTTTAATTAATCCTATGTTTACATTTGTGCCTAGAAGCTTTCCTGAATTAAATCAAAGCATTAACAAATTTTCAACATTCACTTCTCTCTTTCAAATTGTGTAACTCTTTTTAACAATTTCTTGAAAATTAAATATGAAATACTAGTTCCATCATCATTTTTGTTAATTTGAAAATAAAGTTTCCAAAGCATTATTTTCGCAAGTTTCCAGAAAACATAATAATTCAGAAAGCATTTAGGTTAACCTATTCACAAACTAAAAATTTAGATATCAACCATTTTCTACTACTGACTTCGGGACTGTTTCTTTCATGACTATATCATCTTCAAAAAGAATGATACATGTAATGGATCTTTCCTCTTGCTTATAAAGGACACACCAAAGCCGCTTCTATTATAACGCTACCCAACCACTTGCTGACTCAAACGACAGGACTAAGGGGCTTACCACAGGGCTCCCCCTCTTGAGTCTCACTGACATAGGATGAGTAGAAACGATATATCAAACTAGTAGTTGGAACCCACAAAACTTGTAAAATCTGACTGCTGGAATTTGAGTTTCAGCTTAGGTTGTTAGAACTTCAATTTTCGAATAGCTGGAAATTTAGGGTTTCGTTACTGGAAATTTAGGATAGAATTTTATGGTTTTGGTTGCTGGCAAATCAAGTTAAAAGTGCCAGAATTTTTAAGAAGGTAAACGAGCAATGGAGCGTAGAGAACTAGGAATCACTCTTGCGGTCTTGTTGAAGGGCTTTGTAAACATATATAGAGAAAAGTTCTTGGAACCCTTATTTTGATATTAAAAGGATCCGTAACTAAAATATCCAAAATAAACTTGAATTATACTATAATAAGGATTCTTTATTCTCAAATAAGTTTGAAGACTTAAACAATTAGGATAATATATCTAACTTATTACTACTTCCTATCTAACAAAAAAACCTAGTATAATGTACATGCCAGCACTTGTTGTCTTTGTTGTCACCTCAACTGGACTATTCATCCTATTAATTTCAACCTTGTGGTTAAGTGATTTGCCCTCTTATTTCTGTTATAAACTCCAAGCTCTTTTGCATCATTTACATGTAATGTATCTATTGAAACACACGACTTCTATGTAAATGAATGTTTCATGTTGAAAACCAGGCAGAGACGTTTGCCTCTCTAGGTCATTATACCATGCTAGGTTATGAAACATGAAACAAGAGGGTATAGAAAATATCATAAGAAAAGCCACTTTATTTCTCTGATTATAGGTTATTTATACATGAGTATAAAATGTTCTAATAATACTATACTAATAACTTATCCAATCTATTGTACATCTTATGTTATCTACTAGAAGATATACTTATCTCCTAGAAGATAATAACAATACTCACAGAATAAGTAATATCTGGTCTGGTTAGTGATAAATAGGTAAGTTTTCCTACTAACCTTTGGTATCTTCCTTTGTCAATAGGAGGATCTTCTTCATTTTTCTTGAATTTCCAGTTTCTCTCCAATGGAGTTCCCATAGGTTTGCAACCCATTTTTCCTTTTTCCTCCAGTAAATCAAGAATGTATTTCGTTGAGATATGAAAATACCTTCCTTACTTCTAGCAATCTCCATTCCAAGAAAGTGTCTTAATGCTCCGAGGTCATTTACCCTAAATGCCAGCCTCAATTTTTGTTTAAGATCATTGATCTTACGAGCGTCATCGCCTATGATTATAATATCGTCCACATACACAATCAAGATGGATTTCTTTCCATTTTTTACACACTTCACAAACATTGTGTGATCAGCTTGTCCCTGTTTGTATCCAAACCTGCAAAGAGTGTCACTGAACCTCTTAAAC
>JAOTAY010000007.1:30007397-30019983 GCA_025629805.1 Erythroxylum baracoense | reverse complement strand
ATTTAGTACATGATCTTACCCCCTTTCGTAGTGCAATTGGCACATCTAAGTCACTTACCATAGTCTCTCTAGAAGCCGGTTCCTGGTCCAATGATTGGCCTTATTGAGGAGCTTTAGGCCTTCGAGAATACACTATGGATGGTTTTTCGAGAATTGGTTCTCCCATTGAATTTGACTGAACAGTTTTGGGTCAATGGTAGGTGTTTGAGGTGTTTACGGGTTTTGTGGGAAGGTTTGTGAGATAAGAAGTGATATGCTTGGGTCCCAATAAATCTCTTCATGGAATGTCTCCCTCTAAAGAGAGGTATTGGTGAAGTATGGTTGTTTTTCCAAAAAAGTGACATCATATGAAACGAAGAATTTGTTTGTAAAAGGTGATAAACACTTATAACCCTTTTGAGTGGGAGAGTACCCAACAAACACACATTCAATAGCTCGTGGGTCAAGTTTGCTTCCATTGGGTTGATTGTTGTGTATGAAAATAGTACAACCAAAGACTTTAGGAGGGAGAGAATTAAGGAGCTTAATGTGAGGAAATTGCTCTAGAAGAACGCTTAATGGGAAGAGTTTTTGAAGGAAGACGATTTATCAAGTATGAGACAGTTAGAATGGCTTCTCCCTAATAGGAATTTGGAACAAAGTTGGTAAACATCATAGATCGGGCTACCTCTAAAAGATGACGATTCTTTCTATCCGCTATCCCATTTTGTTGTGGGGTATAAGCAAAACAGCTCTGGTGAATGATCCCATTTTTACTGAGATATTGAATAAAATCAGTTGAAAAATATTCTCTCCCATTGTCTGTACGTACTACTTGAATAGAGGTCTAGAATACATTTTGGATGAGTTTGTGGAACTGTTTAAAGATATGATAGGCTTCAAATTTGTCTTTCATTAGATATACCCAACATACCCTTGTATGATCACCAATGAAACTGATAAACTAACAAGTAATGGTTGGACTTGTAACTCTAACGAGACCCCAGATATCACTATGAATTAATTGGAAAGGTTTTGAGGGTATGTATGAGTGTATGAGATAAGTATTTTTTCTTTGTTTTGCAAGGACACATTGCTCACAATATAAAGAAATATGATCTTTATTGATGAAAAGGTTTGGATATAAGATTTTCAAATATAGGAAATTGGGATGACCAAGGCATTGATACCATAACATAACATTAGAATTTGACCTAACTGAAAAGGAAATCCTATGTGGTGATTTGGATTCAGTAGGAGTACTCTTTCTTAAGAAGAAGTAAAGTCCATCTTTCTCCTCAGCACTGCCAATCATCTTCCCCGAACATCGGTCCTAAAATTCACAGTGAGATGGAAAGAACGTCACAATACAGTCCATGTCCTTGGTTAATTGACGTACAGATAGTAGATTATAAGTTAACTTAGGCACATAGAGAACAGTATTTAATGTCAGTTTTGGCAAACAAACTCTCCCTTGACCAATAGCTGGTGACCCTTTTCCATCCGCAACCCAGACAGTAACTTTCTGGTTACATGACTCATATTTTTCAAAGACATTCAAAGACCTAGTCATGTGGTTTGATGCACCTGTGTCCAAAATCTAGAGATCGTGGCTTAGGGACTTTGATAATAATGATTGACACAGGTTACCTTTATGCACTAGTATTGCAGTAGAGGTTTGTTGGTCATGTGTGTCTTTCTCAGTTGTGATTTTTGTCTGATTCAAGAGTTGTTGAAGTAGTTCAAACTGCTGGGGGACAGGTTTAGCCTAGTGGATTTGCTGATATCAGATTTTGCTACATGTGCTGCTCCACGTTTTTGCTGAACTCTTTGGCTTTTAGATTTCCAATTTGATGGTTTCCTATGTAATTTCCAGCAGGTCTCACGGGTGAGGTAGGGCTTATCACAGTGGTCGCAACACTGCTTGTTCTTGGTTTCTTGCTCTTGGGTTTGGTAAGTAGACTCCTTTCGAGAGTTTGCCACTAAAGCTGAGCCTTGAGAGGTTTGTTCTAAAGTGTGTGAGGTAAGCATGACCTTTTTCCTACTGTCTTCCCTACGAACCTTAGCAAACATTTCTCGGATTGATGGCAATGGTTTTAAACCGACTAACCTTCCTTGCACTTCATCAAGTCCAACATTAAGTCCCTGCAAGAAATCAAAAACTCTCTCTTTCTCCAATAATTTTTCCTACTTCTCAGCATCAGCACGACATTCCCAATTTACTGCATAAAATAGATCCATCTCTTGCCATAATTCAATGAGTAAGTTATAATACTCAGTAACAGACATATTACCTTGGTGAGTATTTCTGAGTTTTGATCTGATTTCAAAGCATTGAGAAGTGTTTTCCAAATTAGAATATATTTCTTGCACAGCCTCCCAGATTTCTCTTGCAGTTTTGCACAATAGGTAGGTTCTTCCTATTTTTGGCTCCATTGAATTTATAAGCCAAGCCATGACAATAAAATTCTCAGCTTCCCAAGCACCGTAAGTGACTACTGCTTCGTGTGATTGAGGAATTGCCCCTGTTGGATATCCAGTCTTGCCTCTTCCTTTGATTACGAGCATGACTGATTGGGACTATTCTCAGAAATTCGTTCCATTTAATCTATGTTGCGTGATTTGCAACGAAAGATTAACAATAGGAAGAGATAGAGTTTGGGCTGACAGTATTGCGTAACTAGGTGTTTGGGATGAGGTTTGGGACTCGTCAAAGGAATCGAAGGTTGGATGAACTCCAACCATGATGTGGCTGGAAAAAAAATTTGGCTACCAGAATCGGTAGCTCTAATATCATGAAACAAGAGGATATAGAAAATATCAAAAGAAAAACCACTTTATTTCTTTGATTATAGGTTATTTATACACGAGTATAACCTATTCTAATACTACTATACTACTAACTTATCAATCTATAGTATATCTTATCTTATATACTAGAAGATATACTTATCTCCTAGAAGATACATAATCTCCTAAGCTAACTAAACTTATCTAAAATAATTATCCAACAAAACATTGCTTTTAAGAATGAGGCAACTAAAAAAAGAGGAAATTGAAGACAACATTTGCATCTGCTTCTGACTAGGTAACTACATAGAGTTTAGTAAAGTTAAACTATAATCAAATTACCTATCAATGAGCCAAAGTACTCCATCTCTTACACCCACAATAACAAGAGGCCCTACAGGTCGTTTCTGCTCAGTTGGAAAACGAGTAATTGCCACTGACACACCTCCACCGCCAACAGCTATCTCATTAACCTTTTTCTCTTCCATTTCTTTCGGCGTAGCTGAGTCATCACCATCAACTTTAGTCTGTTTTGGCATTGTCAAGAAAGGTGGCACAGAAGGAGCATGCTGGAAAGAAGCTAACCTGACCACCTGAAGAGAATATGTAAATCTTCAAGTCATCACAAGGGAATTCCTCATTAAGAAAACAACGGATTTGATCCTCATAAAAAAACAAACTATGAAGCTTCACATAGTGAACAGATAACTAATGTCCAGAAGTTTAATACAATTGTTTAATTCAGAAAGAAGAAATAGTGTCCAGAAGTTTAATACAATTTTTTAATTTGAAAGAAGATATGCATCCCTCAATGTTTTGACATGACAAAAGCAAACTCCAATTGGAATTTTTTTATACAAGTGAGATGTGATGTTTGGTGAGAAAACATTGAGCGATAAATACTCACATTAATATAAGAGCATAAGAGGCATTAAAAACAAATGCATGCTCCTCTAATTTGAGAGCAAAAACAGCAGAAATCAAAGTATATCAAACACTATGATCCTTGAGACATATAAATGCAGGTATCCTTACATATGGACTCTAACAAAACCTGAAGGATAAGAAAGAGAAAACAGAGGCGTAGAGAAGTTGCACAAAGCCACGTGGAAGTGGAGACTCAAACATGGATGAAAAGATTGGTAGCTTCTTCCAAGAACACCTCTATTTCTGTTTTTGTTCTCTCCTTTCTTCATTTCAACTTTTCAAATATGTTCATTCCTTACATAAATTTAGGCAACTGTTTACAATTCAACTGATTAGTACAAATCATGTGGCAAATCCACCCCTTCACAATGGAAATAGTTGGTAAAGGTTATGATCCTATGCTTTGCGAGATGTTCTTGCATCTTTTTCAAATGTAATGCTAGGAATACTATTTCTAGATAAGATTGCATACTACTGGACCTCCCCAGACCCCGTGTCTCAGCGGGATTTCTATTAGGTGTTGTCATTATTGTTATTGTTGTTGTTGTTATACTGCTCATTAAGGTGCCTGTCTATTTTACTCCTAAGAATTAGGCTTCTGCACTGAAGCACTTATGCAGGCACAAGGCTCCAACAGTCCCTACTGCTTGTGTCTACCTGGAGTTTTAACAACAGGCTAAATTTTATCAGAGACTATAAATTACCAACCTGTAGCATTGGGGGCCTCAATGTTATTCTATCTTGAGTAGCACTTTGGGGACCATCTACCGTGATTAGTGCTAACTCTCCATGCTCAGCAACTGCTCTTGTCTGGGCCTCTTTCATTTTCATCTCTTCCTTCATCCTTTTTGTTTCCACATCAATTGCCGCAACCCCAGCATCTACGAAAACACATCTGCAGAATTGATACATGTTAAACTAATGTTCTGCAACAATAAACTTTGGGGCCAAAGAGGACACAAATCCAGTAACATGATGCATATGAGACTCATGCATTCAATATATAGAACGACTTATATATCTCTTTCAACCAATCCATAGGTAAATTTTCATAATCTAGAATCACTGCAAATATTTTGAATGAATGACACTGAAATGAGTGAGATCCTATAATTGAGATTTCTGATTCTACACAAGACAAAATGAAAGAAACAGGTGAACAAATTATTCAAGGGTAATACAAAAGAAATAGGTGAACAAATTATTCAAGGGTAATACAAAATAATAGAAGACAGAAAATGAAAGAAATAGGTGAACAAATTAATCAAGGGTAATAAAAAATAATAGAAGACCTGAAACAACAAGAAACAGGCACAGAGACAAATTCGTAGATTTATTCACAAAAAAGCATATGTATAGTGATTTCTAGGACAGATTCACAATATATTCCACACTTGGATAATGTTTCTTTTCAACCTTCCATCATGTCAAAAGATCACTTTATAATAGAAGTGATAAGAAATTATAAAGGAAAAATCAAAGGCAGAAAAAGAGGGAGAGATGATACTGCTAAGCAAGGATAAAACATCTAAGTATTCCATGAACTGAACTACCATACAAATCCACAGGTGACATCTCCACTGAAAGACATGAGAACCACCATCCAAAGGTCCTCTAGAAGCTAATTGTTCCACGTATAAAATATCATCTCGAAATCTCCGACCCTTAAAACTTACTAGTGAACAGTCAAGGACTTCTCGTAATGAAACTCACTTTCCACTCTCCTTTCCTTATCAATGTGCCTTTCAAGTTGCATCCTATCATCTGAAATTGTAGGAAAACTGCAACTCCTTGCAGCTTTCATATGGAATTTGTTTTATAAAAAACAGATACAAAGAGTACCATATAAACAGAACAGGTGTGGCCAGTTTCATCCCAATATTATTTTTCATGTTTCACTAGCTGTTTTCTGATACTTGTCGATGCATCTATGTGACTCTCACAAAGGTCAAGAAGCAAGGTGCAGAATATTAGTCTCCTTCACAGCATCAGATGGCACAGGAATCTACTCCGTTTGCGGTTCAACAGGCAGCGGAAGAATCTCTACCTCATATTCCAGCAAATTGTGAGACTTAATGACAGTCTTTGTAGGTTGAGTTTTTCCTTCTCACTAAAATCCTTGAAAGTCCCACAGTTTTCTTCCATCTACTCGGAAGTTCAATTGATAGAATCTCCATCCGGATTCTTCCTTTTCTATACAGTTCTTTGCTTGTTTGAGAAATCTTTACTGTTGTTTCAAAATATTTTATCTCAGTTAATTTTTCTAGTTTCGAGAATAGTACGTTCTTAGCAGAGAATGAAATTTCAATCATTAAGTGGGCCATTGCTATTTGCAATGAGGATGTTAAAACTAAGATCTAATTAACTCATAGTCATATTCTCCTCTTCAGTGTTGCTAGCCCCACTTCCACTTATGATATAAGCTCCTGTTGCAATCCCTTGCAAGTGCAGCGAATAAATACATGTGCTTTTTATCAAGAAACTAAAACAATTTATGCATAAGGTAAAATAAGGACCTCATGCATCCGACTTCACTAGAAGCATATATTCTGAATCAAAAACTAGAACTTACTCAATGGTAGTTGGTGTCACAACAAAAAGTTGTCTTCGATGCCAAACAGCTCCAGTAGCATAAGGAATAGCAACATCTCCCACATATCTATACTGGGGGCGCAAAGACGAAATGACAATGTACTGCTGATAAGCAAAAGCACAATACTCAACAGTTTGGTCCCATGCAGTCCATTCTGGCTGAGGAAGTAGACCACCAACAGGTTGAAAGGTTTCCCAACTGTAAATAAGAACATTGTGTGTTAGCAATAAGCATGGGGCTTACAAACCTTTTTTACCCAAAGATGCAACTTAGATATTGACAAAGGCACAGAATGTGCAAATCAACATCAGGCAAGTTTTGGTGCATACTATGCATAATATAGGTAGAAGCCGAAAACACAGTTAAATTTTGAATTCCCTCAAAGTGTAATTCCCATAAAGGATTATTCATGTGAGCACCTATTTGAAGACTACATGCATGAAAAGGTAAACAAGGTAAGATTGGTTAATGAAACTCAATCTAGAATCCTAGATTGAGATCAGCTTAACCAAAAACTTGCAAGGCTTGGGATTTGGATTAAGTATCAAATATCTTATTTGCTTGCATGCATTAATTGGTTTAGCTATCCTCAATTTTTTTAATAAGCTCAAAAGTTTACTTATGAAAAAAGAAAAGAAGGCACTGAAGAAACCATCCTAGGTAGTGAACTTATAACTGTGTATCTACAGTATACAATCAACCCAGTTGTTTATCAACATGAGGCAAAGCAAAATAACTACATGCAGACATAAATGATTATTGGAAGCAGGAATTTCTGCCTTGATGTGGCTGAAATCATATTAATCGGCGTATCCCTTATAAGTAGCATTTTTGTATATAGTTTTAAGTATAGAGTGAGTAACTGAATCATTTGTTTCAATCTATAAAGGTAATATGGATGTCTCATTTGTTATCTACCTGCCACCATGGCCTCAATGGTTTGAGGAGACTTTCATCAGTCTGTTCAAACAACAAGGAGAAGGAATGAGAAACCAAGGAGAGATAAGTATTAATCGGACCAGGGTGATTTCAGCCCCAGCCTCTGTGACCAACACTACACCTGGTATGGGTGAAATCAACGGAGAAGCAAAACTGTGGGACAAAGACAAGTTGCCCAGGAAATAGGAACTTCCAATCTTTGGTGTTTTCCAACCCAGATTTATGAATTTTTAGCGAGATGTATTTTTCATTGAATTGGTTATCTAAGGCTGAGAAGTTGGAGGCAGCTGGAGTAGGTTTTGAAGGATAAGCACAAGTTTGGTTGAGGTTTGAAGAAAGGGAAACCACGTTTACATCTAAGGAACACCTAAAAACACAGATGTTTGGGGCCGAAGGATGGATCCTTGCTGCAGTGCTTCTTTGCGGTCTGATAAACAAGAACGTGGCAGAGTATCAAGCTCAATTAGAGCTGCTAGCTGCTTTGATCGGTCAAATAGAAGAAGGGACAATGACTGTTGTTTTCATCAATGGGCTTGTGGAGCACACTAAAGCTAAACTTTTTATGTTGAATCAAAAGGGCCCCAAGAAAATCATCCAAGCTGCAACTCACCCATATAGAAAAGAAGAATCAACTCATTCACCCAACCTGTAACCCGAAAGAGCTCCCTTTAAACCTAAGTCGACTAGAAACAAAGACCATATCATGGACTTCTTACAAAAACCCAGGTACAAATACGAATTAACACACATAACCCACCAACCCAAATGTGCTCATTCAATTCACACAACTCGATCACCCACGGTAACATCCGAAACACACCCACATCCAATGTAGGACAATCAAACACAACCTCAAGCAACCCATCCACAGTATCAGTTCCCAGAAATTCAAGTAATTATTGGGAACTAAGGCTCAAGCCTGTAGAAAGAAGGGGTTATGCTATCGTAGCAATGAGAAGTGGTCGTAGGCCATCGGCATAAAAATCAAGAGCTACATATTCTCATCGTTAGTGATGAGAAGGAATATCGTAGCAATAAAAATCTCTCAAGAGTTGGTAGAGAAGTTGAAGATACTCGTAAACTGCCAACTGTGGTATGACCATAGGAAACGACAATCAGCTGATGGGAAAGAGGGTATGTAAAGGGGCAGTATCACATATACAAGGTTTGATGATTATGGAGGATTATCTGCCACTTCGGATGAGGAAGAACAGAATTTTGGTATGAAGTGGCTAGCTACCATGGGAGCGATTCGTGATGATTGGAAGCATGAACAGAATTTTGGTATGAAGTGGCTAGCTACCATGGGAGCGATTCGTGATGATTGGAAGCATGACTATGTCCTTCAAATTAGGTGGCAGACAAGTGATTTTGCAAGGTGACTCAAGTCCTAGCAAGGCCCTAATGTCCTTAAAATCCATGGTTAAAGGCTATTCAACAAGAGGGAATCCTTGTTGAGTTCTTAACCTTAGAAGCATAGGGAACACATAAAAATAAAATGTATCCAACCGTAAAGGAGTTGTTGGTTGAGTGCAGAGATGTCTTTGAAACTTCCACAGAACTCCCACATGTACACAAGGAAGGAACAGAGTCCACAAATGTGTGCCCCTACCGCTATCCGCACATTCAAAAATATGAAATTGAGAAATTAGCAGCCAAAATGTTGGAGGCACAAACCATACGTCCTAGCACCAACCCTTTTTCTAGTTCGATGTTGCTGGAGAAGAAGGATGGAAGTTGGAAGTTGGAAGTTTTGCGTTGACTATAAGGCGTAATGATAGACCTCTAGTGCAATTTGTATACAGGAGGAAAAAGAAAAAAATGGCCTAACCAATCCAAGATCCAACCCAACAAAATGATCAATAGCAAATTGATTTATGTTGGTTATGTTGTTTTTGCATTCCAATACCGCTGTTGTCATCACTTGAAGAGGTGGCAACAGTTAGTTATCCTATTTTCATCATTATATGTATCTGTGACTAGGCTTGGCATTGGGTTGGGCCAGGTTGGGCCCCTAGCCAAAGCCCCGCACAAAAATTTATGTTCGAGCCTAGACTCGGCCCAAAGCTCCATCAAATCTAAGGTTTGAGGCTTGAGCCCAAATCCTCCAGTGCTTGGGTAGCCCAAAGGCCCGCGAAGCCCAGTTAGTTTCTTTGTTTTTTTAATTTAAGATTTGAAATAATATCATTTTACTTAAAACAACATCATATTACTTGACATATTCAGGCTTCACGAAGGATGAGCTCGGGCAACACGACACGATTTGGGTCGGACAATTGTCATCCCTAATCTATGTCAAAGGGAAAGAGGACACTGATTGTTACTTTGTGAAATGGCTCTGCTGATTGTTACTTTGTCAAATAGCTCTACTAAATCCTTAAGGAGAGAATAGCATCTCGAATAGATATCGAGTTTTGTATTATCCATTTCCATCAATATACATTTTCTCTTCTCCTCCCATTTAACTGCATACTTTTTTTTTTTTATTTCCTTCACTTTTCTCTTTGGTGTTTATCACATTGTTGTATATAGTTTTAAGTTTCGTGTGAAGAATTGGATCATTGATTTTAGCTTATAATGATAATTTCTCCTTCATCTACCTTGGTAAATTGATGAAATTTTTTGTTTCCTTTTCTTGTATGGAACATTGTTCTCATTAGCTATTTCTCAAGATTTTATAATTAGGATTACTCAAAATTTGGACAATATAAAAAGAATCAACAACATTCTTATTCCATCGTTCCATCCCATGAGACCTCCAAACTTAGGAAAACTTTTGAGTTGTTAAAGAATTTTCCTACTACGTCATAGCTTTTGGGTCTAGTTTGAGTTATTTGACGTGCATCTAGAATAATCTTGAACCAAAGGACGCAACGGCAAGCATCTTGGATGCCTTTAATTTCTTTCTCAAATAGTTTTTTACGTTATCTTAATCGAGCTGTATACTAGGAGTTCAAAGATTTTTGTCGGCACATCCACAGGAGGATGCGGTTGTTTTCCTTCAAATGAATTGTTGATGTGTGCACAAGGTCATGTTAACAAACTTTACAAAACATATATGAAAGATAACAAGAGCATGCAGCAATAACTACCAAATAGGATCCCTCACAGTAACCCCATTGAGACTTAAGAAGGACTAGCTTAGCAATTTTTTCTATTACCAGCTACGACTAGAGTAAGGTTGGATATGCAATACTCCAACTAGAAAAGTGTTAGGATTTTAGCATGCGATTTTAGTGTGCTTTATCTCGGGCTATGATATCTCCTATAATTACTCTCTTGTAATTAATCTTACTCATGTGGGTATTGTTTTAGCTTCGTAAGTTCCTTTTTTTTATGTACGTTCATCGCCTCTTCTTCCTTTCAAAGATGTCTACAGTCCATAGCCACTTTCTAGATTCGCACTGACTAAATTACTTGCTCACGGTTAATCTGCGCGGTTCTTGTCCTCTGATTAAAGCAGGTAACTCTTTGTTTTTTAACCCCTTTTCTTCCCTCTTATGCAGCTTGTAGATTTTCATTGGCGTAATTTCATTTTCTTGATGAACCCATGTGTTTTTCAGTATTCTCCTCCACTAACTCCATGTGGGTTTTGGATTCTAAATCGTGAAAACTCCGTTTGGGATTGGGTTTCTGTGATTTGTTCGTTGACTGTTATATTAGTTGGTTTCTTTCATCTTGAGTAAGAAGTGTCTGAAAACCCGTGTTTGTATTAGTTCCATAAGTTTTGATTTTACCTGTCGATCCCTTCTTCCTAAAACTCGGTGGTTTCCGTAGCTTTCTTTCGAGTCTTAGTTGGTTCTTGGATAGATTACCACCTTTTCTCTTCTGGATGTGTGATTCTGTTGTATGTTGACTTGTCTTTGATGATTTATTTGATAAGACAAAAGAAATATTTCTGTAGACCAACCAAAATTCTTAATTTTTCTTACCATAAAGACCTTTTACTTGTTGTAATTACCTTGTGAATGTCAAATCTCTATGCTTTCACTAATATACAATTTTCAACCTTAGTTTGGATGCTGTGGTTCATAGAGATGTATGAAAATTTGATCTCAAATCACTTCTTATATGAACTTGTTATTGCTATGTTCTTTCTTTACTCTTAGTATAGTCCCTTATTGCCTTCTTCGGATCAATTTGTTCCGTACAAGCTTAAAGTAATTATGCTAAAGGGGCTAACTTAGACTGAGACTCAAATTTCTTCATGTTTTTATGAATATGCTTGTCCATTATTTATTAGAATTCCTTCTAGTATTAGTATAGAATGTCTTCTTCTTTTTTAACTTGATACATCAACCTTTTCTTTTATTCTATTTTATTCTATTTATTTATTTATTTTAATTTTATTTACCTACTTTTTTTAGTATATCAGTTTTACTTATCTACTCTTTTCACCTGCATTATTTTTTTCGTTGTCACATTTACATATGGGTCTACCGGAAACAGCCTCTCTACTCTGTAGGGGTAAGGCTACGAAATATCAGACCTCGTTTTAATGCGAGATTTCAGACTGGGTGTGATGATGATGATGATGATGATGATGATAAAGACATTATCAAGGATCAATTTTTATAGACAGATTCCTCAAGGAAGAAGATTGCTAAGTTACTTGATGATCTTACCATATGGACAATGCCGATATTTTTGTTGTTGCATTCTTCATATACTATGACAGAAGGATTTGGAAAGCAGAGATTGACAATAACTTATATAGACTTACAATGTCGATATTTTTATTTATTAGGCATTTTGAAATCTAGAATTAAATGTGACAATTACAATATACTCAGTATTTTGCCAAGCTGTTGAAACCTAGTGGACAATTACCACTACAAGAAAAACGTGGTTTTGTGATGGAAATTATCGATGGAAAACATTGAATTTTTGTCGGTATGTAATATTAGCGACGGATTTTACCGATGGAGATAGGTGTCGTAGAAACGACCGTAGCTAATAAATATCGATGAAAAATAATGTTTCGTTGGTAAATTTACCAACGGAAACTGACAGAAAATAATGATCAATTTACCAACGGCTTACATTTTTTTGTCGGTAAATTTATCAACAGAATATTATTTTTTGTCAGTATTTTTCCCTACGGTCTACATCATTCCATCGGTATTTTTAACAACGGATCTCAGATTTCCGTTAGTAAAATAATCAAAAACTTTTTTTTATAATGTATTGTCAATATCATCAATAAATTTAATTTCATGATGTTATAATTGATACATAATTTAAGCAGGTATTAATATAATAGTATAAATTTAATTTTTAAAACATAAATTTGATTGATGATATAAAGTTGAAAATATCTTAATTGATAATAAAAATTGTACATAATAAGTTTTCGTA
>JAOTAY010000007.1:29980828-29999996 GCA_025629805.1 Erythroxylum baracoense | reverse complement strand
ATTAATTATAGTGTAATTAATTATTTAATTGATTTCACCATAAATTTGATTATTGAAATTAAAGCTTTACTTATAAAATTATTTGGCTCATAATTATACTTTTTATCTATCCTCTATCTATAAAAAATTAAAAACATACCAATCATTCTCATTCCTCTCTTCCATTCCTCTAGATTATGAGAGGAATGGAAGATTGCCCAAAACCAAGGAATGAAACTCTTAGGTCTTCAATAATAGGTTCATATCAAACATCAATTGTCATTCCATACCCATACCCCTTTTTTCATACCCCCCAAATAAGCACCCCTTTAGTTATATGTCTCGTATTGGAAAGTGAGTAGAGCATTTCACAACATTATTATGAGTTAAAGAACTTTTGCAAGGCTTAGCAGAATACCTTGAAAGAGATTGTATCCCATATAGCTAGTGTCTTATCTGCACCAATGGTAATGAGTTGCGGAGCACCTCCAATCACTCTTGAAAGTTCAACAGCCACGACCCCACCATCATGTGCCTGTTGTATGACAAGCGAAAATCATTTTAAACATCTTTACTAGTCCAAAATATAAAAATTGCATTAGTTGTCAGTAATTAATGTTAAAGTAGTGCTTTAAAGGTAATTACCCTTAGCACTTTTGTATAAACTTCATTTTAATTAATAAAGTGAAAGACAATTTTTCATTAATTTGATATTCGTTTATATATGCATTAATGTCAATCTTAAATCGAATTAATGAAGTCCATGATACAAAACATAGTATGAAGGAAATCGTGATAAGATCATGATAATGAGATTCCTATCATATGCAATTATGTTAGTATCTAAATAATCCCTAGTCATAGGATTAATAAGACAAGACATTATTAATCCAGATAGATTAGCACATGCTATACTCCTTCAATTTGATCAAGCATTGGATCTCACAAACTGTAAGCATGAGATGTTTAGAGTTAACATGTGGATGCTTACTAAGAGTAGTAACTACATCGGAAGACCCGCTATGAGATTATCATATGGATGATCTATTAAATGTCAATGATCAATTTCACCATAACAATAGTGCAAATATCCTTAAACTTGAGATACTCAAGGATATCTTGGATATTAATCTCGTGCTTTGACATCATTCCTTGTAACCTCAAGACAAGGTTGCTCTTAGGTTGATGATTGGATACAAGTATTGGTATTCGAACGTAATTGGGTAGCCAATAAAAGATTCACCACTCTTAATTGAAGAAGATGATACCCACGACCTCTTGTCGAGGTCATTACTCAGGAATCTCTGACCAGAGCAATTATTTGTCATGAAAAGAGTCTTCAATGACACATAAAGTAATGAGATCCCAGGACAAGAACTAACATCACTTGGACTAAATGTAACGTAGTCGGTCTAGTGGGAATTGACACATAGCTCATACTCCGAACCAAGTAGAGTATAGTATGGTGAAAGAACAAATTGTACGGTAATTATCTATGGAAAACTTCGTAAGTTGGATAAATAACTATCGAAGATTTCGTGTGTTAATCCATTTATATTCCGATAAAATGACATCATGAAACCTTTCATAATTTGCTTGAATTAAGAGTTAATTCAAATGCCTAAAATAACTGGGAACCTAAGATTCACACGCATAAAATATCAGATGAAAAATATAGTGTATATAACTGGTTTTAAGTAGGCTACGATCATGGCTCATAACCCATGATCGTAACCGAAGGCAAGGCTAGTTTTTAAGTAGGCCATGATCGTGGCTCATACCGAAACCTCGACAATTGATACATAAGTGAGTTCTTCACTTATGTATATAAAGTTTTTACTGATTTTTACACATTCAAGTGAGAGAGAAAGGACTCTAGAAGAATTCTAGAGATAGAGAGAGAAAGATCTTATCTTCATGTAATTTATACAATTATTGCATAAATTTAGTTGCATGCAAGATAATCTTGATATATCTTCTTATTTAAACACCTACTTGAACTCATCAAGTTTGGTGTTCTAACATCCTTAAACATTGTTTTTCTTTATCTTTGCGTGTTCTTGAGTAATTAAGAAAAAATTTAGTGTTTGCAACAACCCAAATAAAAAGAATCAAGAAACGAAGAGAAATTTAAAGGTACAAGTGTTTAAATTTTCATGTTCTTAAGAATCTTATGCATGCCTGTGTGATTCTAGCTTTTTCGGGTTATTATTGTGTCGAAATTTAAATTCCAACACTTCCGCTGCATTCTCATGCATGTGATGCATGTATACATGGCCAAACCCAACAGTGGTATCAGCGCTAGTTTATGCATATATTAGATGATATATTAAACATTTGCAAAGTGTTTGCTACGTTGTGAC
Source organism: Erythroxylum baracoense (assembly GCA_025629805.1). Taxonomy (NCBI): domain Eukaryota; kingdom Viridiplantae; phylum Streptophyta; class Magnoliopsida; order Malpighiales; family Erythroxylaceae; genus Erythroxylum; species Erythroxylum baracoense. The sequence continues at coordinate 29,997,654 of JAOTAY010000007.1, read as the reverse complement.
TGATATGTATGTTGATTAGGAATAATTTGTATAAATTGTAGAAAAATTATTTCTCTGATTTTCTTTCACAGAAATGTTTATAAGGTGTTATATGATGTTTATGTCAAAGAAAATTACAATTGAATGTCATTTGCTATTTTATTTCGAATTACCATCCAGTCTGTTCATATGTTGGTTTTTGAAAATTTTTGAAAAACTAAATGCATGTGCTAATTTTGAAAATTTAGTAATAATTCTAAAAAATTATTTTTCTAATTTTCTTTAAGAGAAATATTTATAAGGTGTTATGTTTCTGTCAAAGGAAGATGCAATTGAATGTCATTAGCTATTTTATTACGAATTTAGTTTCAGCTTGATGCATGTATGTAAGTTCTAAAAAATTCTGAAAATCTGATGAACATGTATGCTTATAAATTTCATATTAATTTTTATAAAAATGGTTTTTGTGAATTTTATGCATGCACATGCAAGATAAGATGTCAAGTGTATAGGATGCATGACACTTGTTGTTAAAGTGATTATCTTATGCATCCATGATGTAAACTATGATTAGCGTTAGAAGTAATATGACAAGTGTCAGACATGTGGTGTGCTGGTTAATTTTACTTAATAAATAATTCGTAAGAATTAGTTTCTAGAGTTTTTTATTAAGCACATTTAAAATGTGTATAAGATTGAAAATTTTCCAGAATTAATTAAATTTGATTCAATTAATAAATCAAGTCGAAGTCAACAATTAATGACTTATGGTGTATGTCAGCTTTTTGAAAGCTAATAGAATTGACTTAATTAATAACTTATAGTGTATGTGTTTCAATTATAAGACCTTAATAAAGTTTTTATGAAAAAAGAAATGTATTATTTTGATGGTAGTAGCATGCTTAGTGTATGTGTTTGAAATTAAGATTCTAGAAATTTTCCGAACATTGAATCGGTCTTTTTAATGTCTAATAGGTTAACTTATTTATCTTGATGATTTTGACCGTTAAGGTAATTTTGACTTGTGCCAAAATTATTTAGCAAAATTTGAGATGACTCAGAAATATTATAAATGACTAATTGATGTATGAAAATTTTGGAAACCCTAAGAATTAATTTCGAATTAATCCAAATAGAGCATAACATTTTTATTGTGACTAGAAAAGGGCATATATACTAGAATTAAAATATTTAATTTAAACAACAAAATAATTAAATTTTAAGGTTTTTAATCAAATCATACTCATAATTCGAATTAGTCGAGACTAACACTAGTACGTGATTCGATTCAAGAGTTGAATCGAATCACGAACTTTTAATGCATAGTCAAGTTACAACCTTAATTAAACCTCCTTTGTGGGATACATGCATTAGATGCATGTTAAGGGTGGTTATGAATATAGACTCAATTTAATTAAGTTGTCCATAATCTAAATATATATATATATATGACATATATACAAAATCATCTAAGTATTGATAAGACCAAAAAATAAATCCCTCAATCGAAATATTAAGACTTATGTCTTCCATTGATATGACAAAAGCCAGAGTTCTTTTAAAGTTAGGTTGTTGGGCAAACTCAAGCTCAATCTATACGAATATATTCAAATTATGAAAATTAGATTTCCAGATTAATAGGTTGATTCTAACTTGAATGGTTGATTTGTTAAGTAAACCCAAAGTCAACATAGATAGAGACAATGTTGGTTATATATATGGGATATGTAAAAATCAAGAGTTGATAACTCAATGAGTGTGTTAAATCAACAGTTGATGACACAAGTCGATAGTTGTATAACTAAATGCAATTGGTATGAATGATACCTATCGATTGACCTAAGATGACTTGTTGGTAAACCCAAAGTCATTCTTGGTGATATTAGATATTAACACTTTAAGAAAAATATAAATTTTTTCGAATTCGTAGTAAAAACCATAGATTTAAATAAAAATAATAGAATCAATAATGCATGTGATTAAAGTCCTTATTAATATGCATTAACGTATATTCTAATACTTTCTCTCATTATTCTAAGTTATTGAATGGCCACGATGTCTTCATATAGTGTGAACTTACGCTCTCTATTAAAGTATAACAAACTCATGGGACCTATCTTTTCGGATTGGCTATAGAATTTGAGAATTATTCTCAAATCTAAATAACTAAAATATGTCCTACATTAACCACTTTCCAATCTCTCTGCTGTCAATACATCTGATGAGGATTAGATCTTACAAGAAGTTACTGGATGATAGTAAGATGGCTAGTTATATAATGATGGCTTCTATGTCACCAACATTGCAAAAGAAGCATAAGGTTATGAATGTTCATACTATAGTCTATCATCTAAAGGAACTGTTTGATGAGTAAGCTCGGTCTAAAAGGTTTGAAAATCTGAGGTTGTTTTTTAGCTCTCAGATGGCTGAGGGATCATCTCCAATGCGGTACGCGCTGAAAATATGTGGATACATTGAGAGGTTAGCCAGTTTGGGTTTTGTATTAGATCATAAATAAAGTATAGACTTAATTCTGACTGGTTTAACCGATAGTTATTCACAATTTGTGCTTAACTATTGGATGAACCAAATATCCACATCAATACCTGAGGTGATTAATCTACTCAAAATAGCTAAGCAAACTATTAAAAAAGACAGAAACGCTGTGATGCCAGTGGACTCTCCTAGTTCTCACAAGAAGAACTAAAAGAAGAAGAAGAAGTCCAAAAAGCAAGTGGGAGGTGTAGCCAAGAAGAAGGTAAAGGAGACGACATCAAAAGGTATATGCTTCCATTACAATAACGAAGGACATTAGAAGAAGAACTGCAAAGCTTATTTGGAATTGCTGAAGCGGGAGAAGGTATTAAATGTCCCACCGTCTACTTCAGGTGTGTTAATTGTTATTGAGATTAATACTATTTCTGATCATAAATTTTGGGCATTAGATACCGAATGTAGCTCATACATATGTGTTGATATGCAAGGTCTCAACGATAGAAGATCGCTCAAGAAGGGAAAGATGGACCTACGTGTGAGAAATGGAGCAAGAGTTACCGGATTAGCCGTAGGAACATATGTATCTTCCTAGTGAGCTAGAGCTAATTTTGGATAATTGCTATTATGTACCCGTTGTGAGAAAAAACATTGTATCTATTTCATGTCTTAATAAAGCGAGATTTCATTTAACTTTTTCAAGCAATGGTTGTTCAATTAAGTTGAAGAAAATGTTATATGATATTGTTACATTATGTAATGATATTTATATATTAGATATGTGTAATCCAATTTTAAATATCAATGACAATAAAAGACAAAAAGAAGATAAAATCATCTTATTTATGGCATTGTCGACTAGGCCATATAAGTGAGAGACGCATAATTAAGCTACACAAAAATGATAGCTTATGGTCATTTGATTATGAACTATATGACACATGTAAATCTTGCTTGTTAGGAAAGATGACTAAATTATCTTTTAAAGGAAAAGGTGAACAAGTGAATGGGTTATTAAACCTAATACATTCTAATGTATGTGGTCTGATGTCCATTCATGCCAAAGATGGTTTTATATATTTCATTACCTTTATTGATAATTATGCACGATATAGGTATGTATATCTAATGAGATACAAGTCTGAAACATTTGAAATGTTCGAACAATTTAAACATGAAGTAGAAAAACAGTTCAGTAACAATATTAAGACACTTCGATTAGATTAAGGTGGTGAATGCTTAAACAAAGAGTTTCTAAACTTATCTCGGAGATACTAGGATAGTATCCCAGTAGACTCCACCTTACAAACTGCAACATAATAGTGTAGCTAAAAGGAAAAACTGAATCTTGTTGAACATGGTAAGATTAATGATGGGCCTAACAAATCTACCAAAAATTTTTTAGAGTTATGCACTCGAGACTACTATTTATGTTACAAATAGTCCCTTAAAAGGCAGTTGAAATTATTCCATATAAAATATGGACTAACAAAAAGTCCTATCTTTCTTATATAAAAACTTGAGGTTGTCTCGCTTACATGAAGCAGATTCAATCAGATAAGCTTAAAGCGAAATCTGATAAATGTCTGTTTATAAAATATCTTAAGGAAACAATTGGATATTAGTTCTATAATGTTTTAGAGCAAAAAGTGTTTGTCTCAAAACATGCTATTTTTTAGAGAGTTTTTTCTAAGAGAAGACAGTGGGAGCAAAGTTAAATTTAATGAAGTTCATGATGCTCAAACAAACACAGATCAACTGCTTGAACCTGAAATTGTTGTTCACAGAGATGAGACAACAGTTAACCTTCTGACACACAAAATGTTCGTAGGTCAAGTAAGATACGCAATATTCCAAAGAGAGATGGATTTCTCGTAAGTGAACAAAATGACATATTGCTCATAAAAGAGATAAGCCTACAACATATCAAGAGGCTCTAAACAGTTCAGAATATGAAAAATGGCTTCAAGTCATGAAGTCCAAAATGGGTTCTATTTTTTAAAACCAAGTGTTGACTTTCATTGACCCACCAAAAGGGCTAAAACTCATAAGGTGCAAGTGAATTTTCAAGAAGAAAATCGACATGGATGATAATGTGATTACCTATAAAGCGAGGCTAGTCGTTAAAGGTCATCGTCAAAGACAAGAAGTTAGCTATAACGAGACATTTAGCCCTGTAATTATGCTTAAATTCATTAAATACTCCTAACCATTGCTACTCATTATGATTATGAAATATGACAAATAGACTTGAAGACGGTTTTCTTAAATATATACCTAATTGAAGATGCGTATATGACAACCTAAAGGCTTCGTATCCAAAGATAGAAAAAAAGTATGCTAGCTTCAAAAATCTATTTACAGATTGAAGCAAGCATCTAGGAGTTGGAACATCCGATTTGATGAAACAATCAAAGAAATTAATTTCTCACAAAATCCTTATAAACCTTATGTGTACAAAAAGATTAGTGAGAGTATTATCATATTCCTTGTGTTATATGTTAATGATATATTACTAATAAGAAATAACATCTTAAGTTTACAATTAGTCAAAATATGGTTGTCTCATAATTTTTCCATGAAAGACCTTAAAAAAATAACTTATATATTAGGAAAAGATCTATACAGATAGATCAAGTAAGTTGTTAGGTCTTTTACAATCAACATACATAGATAAAGTGCTGAAGAAGTTTAACATGAAGCAATCCAAGAGAGGGTTTCTTCCCATGACTCATGGGATAAAACTCTCGGAATATGTATCCCAAGACGCAAGATGAAAGGACTCTCATGAGTATTATCCCATATGCTTCGACAATAAGATCAATCATGTATGCTATGTTATATACAAGATCTGCTATATTGTATGCTCTAAGTGTTACGAGCAGATATCAATCGAATCTTGGTGTGTGTCACAGGGCAGTTGTCAAAAATATCCTAAAGTACTTGAGAAGGATTAAGAATGTATTCTTGATATATGAAAATAAAGATCTCGTGATGAGCGAACAAATAGATGCATTTTTCAATCTCACCAGAATGACTCTAAATCTCGGTCAGGTTATGTTTTCACACTAAATGGTAGAACAGTCAGTTGGAAGAGTTCCAAACAAGAGAACTGCAGATTCGATGACCGAGTCAGAGTACATTGCAGCTGCGGAAGCCGCGAAAGAAGCTGTTTGAATCAAGAAGTTTGTTACCAAACTTGGAGTAATTCTGAGCATAATAGACCTAATATTGTTGTAATGTGATAACGATGGGGCTATTGCTCAAGCCAATGAACCAAGGTCTCATAAGAGGTCCAAACACATACTCAAGAGATATATCATCTGATTAGGAAGATAATTGATTAAGGTGATGTGAAGATAGAAAGAGTGCCCACAGATCAGAACATCGTTGATCCTTTGACTAAATCACTTCTTCAAATAAAATTTGAATCTAGTGTACCCGCCTATGTAATTAGATATAAAGGCAATTGACTTTAGTGCAAGTGGGAGATTGTTAGAGTAGTGCTCTAAAGACAATCACCTTTAACACTTTTGTACAAACTTTATTTTAATTAATAAAGCGAAAATTAATTTTTTATTAATTTAATATTCGTTTATATAAGAATTAATTTCAATCTTAAATCGAATTAATGAAGTCCATGATATAAAACATAGCATGAAGAAAATCGTGATGAGATCATGATAGGAAATTATTAATTTAGATAGACTAGTACATGTTATATTCCTTGAATTTGATCAAAGAGTAAATCTCACAAACTATAAGCATGAGATATTTAGAGTTAACATGTGAATATTTAATAAGAGTAATAAGTATATCGGAAGACCCACTATGAAATTATCATATGAATAATCTATCAAATGTCAATTATCAATCTTATCATAGCAATGGTGCAAATATCCTGAAACTTGAAGTACTCAAGGATATCTTAAATACTAATACTGTGCTTTGACATCATTCTTTGTTATCTCAAAACGAGGTCGCTCTTAGAGTAGTGATTGGGTATAGCGATTGATATTCGAAGGTAATTGGGTAGCTAATAAAAGATTCACCACTCCTGATAAAAAGAGATGATACGACCTTTTGTCGGGGTCATTACTCAGAAGTCTCTGGCCAGAGCATTAAGTGTCATGAAGAGAGTCTTCATTGACACATAGAGTAATGAGATCCCAAGACAAAAACTAACATCACTTAGACTAGATGTAATGTAGTTAGTTTAGTGGGAATTGACACACAGCCCATACTCCGAACCAAGTAGGGTATAGTATGATGAAAGGACGAATTACACGATAATTATCTACGAAAAGGTTTCGTAAGTTAGATAAATAACTATCGAAGAGTTCGTGTGTTAATCTATAGTCAATCTAGTGGCAGTTAACACAAAACCCATACTCTGAATCAAGTAGGGTATAGTATGGTGAAAGAACGAATTGCACGGTAATTGTCTATGGAAAGATTAGTAAGTTGGATAAATAACTATCAAAGAGTTTGTGTGTTAATCTATTTATATTCCGGTAAAATAGCATCATGAAATCTTTCATGATTTGCTTGAATTAAGAGTTAATTCTATCAATTGTCGAGGCTCATAAGCCACGATCATGACCGAAGCCTCAACAATTAATACATAAGTGAATTTTTCACTTATGTGCATAAAGTTTTTACTGGTTCTTACACACTCAAGTGAGAGAGAAAGTACTCTAGAAAATTCTAGAGATAAAAAAGAGGTCTTGAGTTATCTTCATGTAATTTATACAATTGTTGCATAAATCTAATTGCATACAAGATAATCTTGATTTATCTCCTCATTTGACGATCTACTTGAACTCATCAAGTTTGGTATTCTAATATCCTTATACATTGTTCTTCATTTTTGCATATTCTTAGGTAATCAAAGAAGGGTTTGGTATTTGCAACAACCAAAACAAGGAAAAGAATAAAAAAAGGAAGAAAAATTTAAAGGTACAAGTGTTTAAATTTTCATGTTCTTAAGAATCTTATGCATGCATGTGTGATTATGACTTTTTCAAGTTATCATAGTGTCGGAATTTAGATTTCAACACTTCCTCCACATTCTCATGCATGTGATGCATGTATACATGGTCAAACCCAACAATTAGGAGCACTAGATACAATATAAAGAATGGAGTGTTTTAAACCATGAAGAATGAAAGGAGGAAAGAGAAAACACTGTACCTTCAAGCTTAGCTTGGGTACAAGTTCTCGAGAGTCTTGACCGTGATCTGCACTCCAAAGTACAAGCAAACCATCACTACCACCCGAAACAAGAAGTGCCTACAATCAGATTCATGTCAAACGTAAACAAATATTAGCCAAATAATGGCATGAAAAAGTCCATGTTCATTTATCAAAATAGTCAAGTGTTCTTCTAAATTACAAGGAAAAGTTGGTGCAAGTACAAATGGTTTACATGTGCCTGTATCTTTGTACTATAACAAGATTGCCAACAAATTAATAATTTACATAAAGAGTATGCTTACACATCTCAAAATTGCTACAAATTGGAGTTGGAAAGAAGAAAGGAAGGTAGCACAACCATTAATAATAGTAAACTGGTAGGCGGATCATAATGCATCCCTAACCCTAAGTGCAACACATAAAGAATAACATATTTCAAGCTCAAGGAATTAGTTCTAGCATTGTGATAGTGATAATCTCAACAAGCAATCTCTCATGTTTCCTCTCCTATGACAAGAACTTTCAGTTAAAAGCTTGATGGTTAGATTGCACGATCAACTACGTATACAGAGGGGAAGAAAGGCTACTACAAATAAGTAGTTCTTTTATTAGACAAAAAGCTCAAGAATCAATTGATTGCAATCTCTCATTCCTTGATACTAGAGCACCTAATCACGAAACTGTCAAGCCATTCAGATTTGCACTTATTTTTATGGTCGAAGCACACTTTTCAAGCCTTTAAAGCATCCATATCAGTGTTTTTGCACATTATAAAGCTTCTTGAACTAAACATAATTAACCAATTCTAATTGAAAATAAAATTGATTACAGGCAAACTTGTTCCACTAGCTTCTGCAAGTGGAATATAGATTCAAAACAACTACAAGCAAAGAAGAAATGAATTAACAAGAAAAGGAGGAGAAGAAGAATCCACAAAAAAACTACCTCACTAGAAGAAAAAGAACTACAATATAACATGAGAGCAGTTAGAACCAAAAAACTACCTCACCAGACGAAGCCATGAAGGTCATCAAACAAGAAATGGGTCCTTTATGACCTCCAGTATATCTACGTGCAAGCTGCATGAAATATATATCTATATAAGCACCGTCACCAAAAAAAGAATCATAAAAGGTTGCAAACCTTCCACGTTATCATGGAAAGAACTCTAATGACTCCATCTGATCCACCAAATGCAACAAGTGGACCATCACCGGCAGTGGATCTACATAGAAACTCCATACTGCAAATAACAATAAAAGAAGTAACAAAATACAGTTAAGGAATTCATAGCCAGCGAGTCAGATATAAGAAATGAACAGTCAAGTTAATGGTATAAGTCTGATGAAATCAAATGAAAATAATCCACTTTTCAAGAGTCAATTATTCACAACAACGAACTAATAAAGAAATAACATATCGAGAAAAGAGAAAGAGACTTATTTTTTGTGAGCAGAAATTACCATAGCAATGATTTATTGTCAAGCTCATGTTTGGGTACATCACGTCCTCGCATTGTGACCAAGTCCAGAAAGATGACTTTGTTTTCACAACAAATTACAAGAAAGTGTCTCCCTCTGGTCGAGGGAGCAGGAGAAGCAAATGCTGAAGTTACATTGCTCACAGCAGAGGGGGCCTCAGCAGCCGCAGAGCGCTTACACCAAAGTTGCCAAAACCGTACATCATCATCATAAAAGTTCACCTGCTTGACACTGTCGTATAAAAGAACCATCTTGATTTAGCAGAGGCATCGGTAAACAAAATCACACGTGTAAACCAAAAGAAAATAAACAATTAAAAATCCAGAGAATAAAATCAGTACTATGTACCTGCCTCCCCGCATCGCCTCAGTAGGTTTCCCTTTTGGTTCTGCCAAGAGTGATTCGTTAGCTTCATTTTTGAGTTGGCTCATCAGTATCAATGACATCGGTACACAAAATATTAACTGCATGGCTTTTCTCGGGACTCGAAAGGAAAAAAGAAAAAGACGAGAGGGTATATCAATTATAAACATTGAAATTGAAGAGTAGCGAAAATGCCTGATTCCCCCTCGGCAAGTTTTTCCAATTTGGCGCCCACCAAACGTCGCTCATCTACGCCACCGGCTTTTAGCTCGTATATGACCTGACATATGAGAAGAAATGTAAAAGTGAAGACAGGAAAATATAAACGATATCTAAAAGTTGATTTTATATAGTACACATACCTGGCGGTGTTCCCAATTCCAGACGGAGACCCGATCTGAAGCATCGGCTGTTACAAGCCATGGATGCGTGGGATGCAATTGAATCTTCACGATCTTATCGTTGGTTGGCCTGAATGCTCTCAATCGCAGCATAATCTCCTCCTGCTACTACTATTAGTTTAGATGTAGTTGAATTGTGGCGGCGTGCCTAAGTCAGTACGTAGAGGGAGATAGTGCAGATGATCTCATGGAAGATTTATTTTGCCCATTCAAAATCACCTAATCTCATCTCAGTTCGCTAGTTGATTTCTGATGCCCTTAATTGCAAATTGCAATTTGAACTGAGAAATTAGGGCTAAAATATTGTCAAATTGAAAATTGAGCAATTTTTGAGAAATAAAAACCTGTAGGAGCTCCTGGCACCGTTCGTGTGGGACCGCAGGAGGAGGCGTCACGGCGACAGGAGATAGCAACAACCGACGTTACAGTGAAGGGCAAAAAGAGGTGGGCGTTTGATAGGGAACTTTAGCCAAACACCTGATGTGTTAGTGAAAAGGGTGATGATGAATAGAAGACTGGAAAGGTTTTCCTAAGATCAGCGACTGGATCAAAATGACAGGTCTACAGGAATCATGTATCTATCGAGATCATTTGAGGAAAGTTAGAAAAGTCGCCACTGTCGACAACGTATGGATGGATTTGTCGCAAACAGAAGCTAAGAAGATGTAATCGTTGAGAAGCAACTATCTAGTAGTTCTTTCTTCCAGTGCTTCGCCAGAGGAGTAACGAAACAGTAGGTGTAGACTGGAGAGATCAATTCCAGTTCTAACTTCTAACCGACCCGGCAATTTTACTGCTTGATTTCTTTATTTACAGTTTTTTTATTTGAGAAATATTTCCCTACAGAAATAGAACATGGGTATCGAAATTTTCCATTCTAGAACTAGCGATTAGATAGTAAAATAATTTTATGGTATTTTTAATATTAAAATATTATTTTATATGAAATTTTAGAAATCCTGAATTATAATTTTAATCTAAAAATACAAATCTAACTTTATATTTGCCTCATTTATACGAAGATTCAACGAATTAGTTGCAAATTGGCTTTACGTTCCTATTGGAAATATGTCCTCTTGACAAATGATTAGTTAATTCTGGTCATTAATTTGCTGGGATCTTGAGAGCACTTTTGCTCCATCAAGTCCTAGTCAATAATTCTTGTGAAAATAATATATATTGTTATAATAAATAAAGGAATCAAACAAATAAATTGACTAACCAAATAAAAAAGAAAATTAGTGAAGTGAAGTAAATATAAAATTATGGACTAAAAATTAAAAAAATGAAATCACTTCATATATAAAATTATGTAAACTTTTTTTACTTTTTGTTAGTCATTATAATGAGTTAAGTGTTCGTTCCTTCCTATGACTTCTTACTCATGACCGCCTCCTCTCCAACCAACAACGCGTACGCAAAAACCTTACCATAAGCACAACCTGTTATCATTGTCATACGGACGAATCCTCGTTACATGTGGTACGTGATTGCCCAAATGCGCGTAGTCTATGGCATTCTTTTCCTCCCCACTCCCTATCTTTTGACTTTTTCCACACAAATACCCTTGACTGGCTCACCCACAATCTTCAGAATCATGGGTTGGTCTCTGGGCTTGAGTGGTCAATTATCTTTGGTACTGCGTGCTGGTTTCTTTGGTCATGGAGGAATTTGGCCTTTTTTGATAATCAATTATCCTGGCCGAGTTCTCCGATAACTCTCGTCCTAAATTACGTCCATCAGATTCATCAGGCCTCAGCTTGGCACATTCGTGCCCGTCTTATTCCTCGCCCTCATTACGAACGACTTATTGGGTGGTATCCACTACCCCGGGCTGGGTTAAACTAAATACTGATGGCGCAGTTAACAGCGCTAACTCATCGGCCATAGCTGGTGGTCTTATTCGGGATAGCTCCGGGGATTGGCTTGGAGGCTTTGCACAGAATATCGGTGGGTGCTCCCCGGTCTCGGCGGAACTCTGGGGAGTCTATTCGGGTCTAAACCTTGCCTGGACCCTAGGCTTTCGGCACGTGATACTTGAGCTAGACTCTCTCATAGTAAAGGACCTTCTGTCTGACGCTTCACACCGGGCTACGTCACTCAACCCTATAGTCCTAGGCATTCACGACTTACTTACTCGCAATTGGGTCGTTCTTACGCGCCACACATACAGAGAGGGCAATCGATGCGTTAATTAGCTTGTTAACCTTGCTGTTAATTTGGATCTCGGGCTCACCACTTTTGATGTTGCACTCACAGGGTGTGCCATTATCCTTCTCCAGGATATAGCGGGGATTAGTCTCCCTCGGAGGATCATGTAATTTTGTTTCTTTTCCTTGTAAAAAAATTAAAAAATTTATTTAAAATAAAAATAAAAGTTTAACATTTTAAAAATAGTTTTGAATTGAATTTTTGTCAAAAAATAAAACTAAAATTTTGAAATAATTTGGAAGAAAAAATTAAGTTTGAAACATATTGAGTAAAGCCACAAAATCTCACAAAATTCAATCAAATTTTCAGGCCAAAATCATAGTTTTGTAGCAAAACACATATATCTTAGTCACGAGATACTAAAGATTAAAGAAATTTGAAATAAATCTTCATCTTCTATGTTATCACTATTGGTTATTATATTAACAATTTCTTCGCAAAATATGTAATTATTTCATTTATCGATTCTATCGTGTCTAAATCTAATCCAGATATTCTATATATAAAATTTTCTAGAAAGTAAGAAGCATAATAAAAGTATATGCATAACAATTTTACAATTCTAAATTAAAGGGTCCATTACGCTTCTATACCCATATCTTTAGTGTTTAAACCGTAGCTTTATCAAGCTTTCGTTGAGTCTTTTACCAAGCATTTAAGCACTAACCTTAAAGTAAGGTAACTGCTCTTGACGCTTCTTTCGACAATGTCCAGCACGGCCTTAATTCATTTTCTACCTGAAGGGGTATACTAAAGTTTATAGGAGAAGAGTATAGTTTTTAATTTGGAAATTGTAAACTATATCTGCAAAAAGAAGAGAGTTTATTTAATAGTTGCAGATGACACAAGGATGAAATACATAGAGATTGTATGCCTTACGACTACCCTAAGGAGCTTATTTATAAAGGTGGCCTTGAAGTTCGAATTCCAAAAGTAACAAAAATTACATCTTTGCCAACTTTTTCTAAAAAGCAGATTTTATAGATCCTCTATCTTCTAAGTGGTCAAAGAGATTCCCTCTTATCTTCTTGTTTGGGATTCTCTTTCATCTTAGTGGCTGGAGAGATTTCCATATTATCTTTTTCTTTTTAAGAGTCAATCATTGTATGTAGAAACGCCAAATGGTTCAGCTTTATCTTTTTCTTTAGTTGTCTTATATCCACTTGTACAAGAAAGACAATATTTTCTGCATGCTTTCGAAGATGACTGAATCTTTTTCACAAAGTTTTCAGTAGCTAATGGTGTCCTTTTTGCTGGGGCTATCATTAACGAGGAAATTTTGCTTTTTTTGGCATAATTTCGAAATCCCTTCTTAAATATTGCCTTCATTCCAAAAATGACAATCCTCATTCCAATACCTCTTCTGTAATGAATATCATTTTCACCGTATTTAGAAAACTCCTTTTGTAATTTGTATCAACCATAATAGGAAAATGTTCTGCCTTTCCCAAAGTAATAAAATTATAGGTGTCATATTGTTCTTCTTCATAGAAATCTGGACTAGTAGATAATGTCTTCAATATTAAGGTATCTTTAGGAGTTCTAGTAGGATTATTTAGTTAACAATCCTTAAACCCTTCTTTGATCCATCTGGGAAGTAATGATATCTCAGGAAACTCTGGGATAGTCAAGAATATAGAATTTATCATTCCAAAATCATACCCATCTTGAATAATTTGAGGATGAGTGCCTTGTAAAAAGTTTAGTCTAGGGTATATCCCAGAAAAATCAATGTAACATGTATCATTTTCTTTGTAGAGAGTATAAACCTCTTATTATCTCATAGCGTGCTTGAATAGAAGGATGACCTTCTAGGATATAATTGATCATGAATTTTTTTGAATCCTTGATTTGCTCGTAGTATTAGGTCGTAAAGAGATACTGTCAGGAGTAACTTCTTTTAGTTGAATTTGTTGACTAATAGACTCTTTTATCATAGCAGAAAGGCCTGTAAAAGATGTATCTTCCATTTTAGCCTTGTTGATTATGTTATAAAATTTTTATTCAGAATAATTGTAGTGATTTATCTTGGCTTGCTATATATGGCAAAATGAAAGAAGTAACCCAACAACTTCTTTTGGTATCGAGTTGAAATTTGCAATATCTAATAAGTATCTAATTTATGTCTACTAGGTATCAATATCTTCGGACATTTGGTCCAATAACTCAAATATCTCTTCTCTAAAGTTGACCATCTCTCGTTAGAAAATTTTCTAGAACAATATGATTATTAGATTTACTAATTTCAATATCAAAGGTATATTATACTAATTAAGTTTGTCAATTTATATATCTTTTATATATAGGTTTAGAAGGTAAATTATTCTGAACAAAAGCTTTAACTTAACTATTATCAATTCTTAATAAAAACCTTTTAGGTAATACAAAATAATAAAAGTTTTGACAACTTTTTGCTAACGTCAATAATTATTTTTCATTTATATGATATCGTTGTTGAGTGTTTATAAAGGTTCCTGACGTATTCCTGCAAAGTGACTCGTTTGTCTTAATGTTAGAAGCATCATAATCTATCTTTTTTAATACTCCACTCTATACATGATCAGAAGCATCAATTTTAAGAATTAAATCATCATCATCCGATGGTAAAGAAAGTTATTTCTGCTTTCCTTCTTTTTTGTGCTTCCAGTTCAGTAATCCTCTGAGCTACTTCAGCTGCCTCGACTGCTACCTTACATTCTGCTTTCTCTTTCTCTACTAGTTGAAGTGCAGTTTCCTCCCTAATCGTGCCTCTTCTAATCTTTGTTGTTCTTCCAATTTCTATAGGTGAAGTTCCTTGGCTTGTGAGGAATTTCAAGAAAACAGGGTCTGAAGTAACTGGTAGCATGTGTGAGCCAAAACATTTAACTTATGCTTTAATTATGAACTTCTTGCTTGTATACATTCATTTTGAAGTAGAACATAAAATTTTTAGCCCAAAAGATTCACATTTTTAGAAGAACCAAGCCTTTACATTTGGCTTAAAGAAAAATTTCATTGTTGATACGTTCTATTTTGTAGTAAGTGCCTCCTTGCATGCTGGACTGTGCAATCCATTATTTGCTTAAACTCTTGTCTTAGCCTTCTCATCTTAGACTCGACATCTTCTTGTAGATTTTGAGCGAAGCATACATGAGTCATTAATAACATATTTGTGATCTTTTAAATGTGTTTGTAAATATATACGAGGACATATGCATATCTTATTCCTTAACGTTTGTTCTCAACATCTCTTTTCCTTCTTTTTGCAAAATATATCTAGAAATGTTTTGAATCAATTTGAATAATGATAATTCCTACCATATTCTTAAGGATTAGTGAAGATACAATGTTCCAAAAGAGCCTTGCATAAAGAAAATTGATAAGAGAAATTTCTCAAGAAATATACAGCATACGAAGCAAGCCCTTGGTCATGCTTTTTTTGTATTACTCCCCAGTGGATTCCTATTAAGACCATTTAGGGGAGAGGAAGGTTGGATATATTATTTTTTTAACATATTTAACCATGCCTTTTTTCCAGAAGTCTGTGCAAGTTCTTACAATGTTCTGTGAAGAACAAGACAGTCTCCTATTATCTTGAGAGCTTGACCAGAAATTGTACTGTGAAATAATGTCAAATGATTTGTTTCCATAATATGGTGATCTGATGCTTTTAATGTCGTATTCTAAAAACCTAGGTGTCATTCCAGATTTTGAATCACAGAAAGAAGGAAAATTGTGATTAATGCTTGGTTTTCCACTACTCACAATGTAACATGTAACGATTCCTTAGTTATGTATTCTGGATCGAACGTGAAAGGGTAGTAAACGAAGAAATGCAAAAAATACCTGATTTCAGTTCCATATCTTCAAACGAGCTTTTCGAAGTCGAAATGAGCACGAATCCACCGTAGTGTTCATGAGAACTGCTCCTGGGACGCGATTAACGTCTTTCTACAGTTTTCGCAAAACGTAAACTCTCTTAACAGGTTAGAGAATCTTTATGCTTACGAATGATATGAGCAACTGCAGGAGACCTTAACATTTATATATAGCATCCATATCGGGCTTCCCAATCACAGGCCTAATATGGGTCCGGTCCTTCACTGATCGGGATTTATTTTTTACACGGACTTCAACCCATTGATTTTTATCATTTATTGGGTCACTTTATTATCTTTATCTAGATCAAATTATGTAACTTAACCGATAAATTATTATAAAACCGAAAAATGCAATTAAATGTTATTCAACTTTATGGGAAAAGTAAAAGATATCAAACATTCTCCCCATTAGACAATACTTAATTGCAATATTGACTCAAATTTAAAATAGTTTAAAAAACTCGGTTAAGTCATGCTACTATATTAATCGTGTAACATCCTGTCACTTGAATTAAGATTAAAATGGTGTTTATTAGAGATTAATGAGAAAATAGGAAGCATAATTCACGCTTATGCATAATGTGACATACACGCACACGATATTATTGATTTTGCACATATACAAATAATTGTACATGCATTCATTGACATTTTTCGGGTATAATTGATTTTAAATGTGATTAAAATGTGAATTGTGAGTTATTTGCGTTCAAAATTTATTTGGAGACCATTAGCATTATTTCAAAATTTTTGGTGAATTTGAGGTACATTTGGACTAGGACAAATGTTAAGTGGTAGGATAAATTGATACATGAAAATTTTGGATGATTAAGCCTAAAATT
>JAOTAY010000007.1:29970286-29980728 GCA_025629805.1 Erythroxylum baracoense | reverse complement strand
ACAAACCAACATCTATCAATGGTAATGGTAATCATTCCTTCATCTTAACCAACCATTATAATTATAATGATTATATCTATTCTCATGCCTCCCTATATTCATTCTCATTCCTATTCCCATTGCCTTCTATAAACCAAGCGCCCCCTTAATATATATAATATGATTAAAGGGCTCAATAATGGAATATCGTATTAAAAGATAGGTAATTTAGCTCAAACTCCTTATTTGCCTTTATCTTCTTCATGTTTATGTAAATCTTAATGAAATCTTAAAAAGCTAAAATTTAAGTTCTAGATATTCTAAATCATTGAAGGTACCTTCACAAGAACAAAGAAATATGTCATATGATGACTTATATGGTGTGAAAGCTCAAATCCTCATATGATGACTCAAAATATGTCAAATCAAAGTAAAATAATTTAACAAATTTAGTTTCTAATATTTCCAAAACTAAAATTTACAAATCAATTGCTTAATCATATTATGCATATAATATTTCACAATTATTCTCAACTTAAACCACATGTAAACTTATGTTATCAACTCCAAAGAAATTAATAGAAAAACTAAACACAACTTAAAACTCAAAATTGACACCCTAAAAACACAATTTTGTGAAAAGTTTGAAAATTTTCAATGCAATTAAAATAATCAAATGTCTACAACAAAATTAGAACAATATTGTTCTTAATATTGTATATGAAGAATAAAGAAGAAGAAAAAAGAAAAACTCTCTAAACACTCGTTTTGTTGCAATGGACAATTTCATCATAATGGAATCAACTATACTCATCATTATTTGCACATTTTTAAATAAAATAATGGAGGCTCATAACTAAACAAAATCAAAATTGCATTTATCTTTCCAATAGTCATAATTTAACATAATAAACATAAAATTTAGTTAAAACAAAACAAAAATAAAAAATATGAATAATATAAAAATCAAATCCTAATACTATCTATGCATGAATGGAGACGGAGCCAAAGTCACTAAGAGATAAACCTATATAGTATCTAGCTTGGCACTCATCATTGTCATTTACTCCTAAAGTCTATCCATAAATGATGCTAGTTGCTACATCAAAATCATCGGTGACCTCTCTCAATGGTCCCTATATCTTCTATTTAGTCGATGTCAATTAAACCCCCTATTATTATCCTAAGTATATCTTAACAACCTCATCTAGTTATTATTTATATAGTTGGCATCCTTAGTCATACCTAAAATCAAAGATGTCCATTCCCTATTTTACTAATTGTTGACTAATAAGCACAAGAAAGACAAAGTTCTTATCTGGTAATCTATATCAAAATGTTCTCATGGTAGAATGTATCATGAGAGATGACAACCAAATTGATGGAGCATCGTCTGAACCATTAAAAAGTATATATAAAAGGTAAACATTAGTGGTCTTGATTTGGTCTAACTAGTTAGACTAAGGCTAGATGTTGTGGCTCAATATGTAAGACACTAAATTGGGTTGGATGGCTAGGTGTTTACTTAAAAAGTGCATCCATCCCTTAGAGTAATTGATCCTCAATTTGAACTTATATAGTGCCTCTATCTACTTCCACTTATAATGCCCTTATAATTTCCCACTATGAAAACTTAACTACCTTTCTTATGATGGTAGCCTAAGTTACTCCCCTATAGTTTCCTCTGAAATAATCACAACAATGATGCAAACATAGGAGGTAAGGGTCTTGGTTTGGCTTTATCCTTGATGTTGGTGTAGAATTCTTTTATTGAATCTTAATCTTTATGACATTTGATTCTCTATTCATTTACATTTTGTATTAACATTGAAAAAAGACATTACACATTGTCTTTTTACTATATTACAGTAAGTCCTCAATAAAACCATTATTGATTTCAATCAAAAAATGAAGATGATCATTAAAATCAAGTTCAGAAGTAGCTCTTGTATAATTTTAAAATTAGATTTCAAATTAATTTCATACATTTCTTTTTCCCTGATTTATATAAAAGAGTCTTATATAAAAGAGTCTTGTATATATCGCATGTTTAATATAACAAAATTACTCACTACCTTAACCAATGTCTTCATATCATAATTGTAATTTATAAATCATCTAGATGAAATAAAACAATTGTAGAATTTACAATAATAAAGATGCATTTTCCTTTTGTATGTCATATATATGATGTCTTTTTATCATCATCTTTAAGTTGTGAATCTTTAATTAATAACTTATTAAACCACTATCATGATTCTTTGTACTTATCTCTAAATACTTATTTAATTGATAACATTTTATTGTTTCCATCCATCCTCACAACAACTAGCAATTATCCCTTATAAGCTCTTTTAAAATAAATAATAATTTGGACCTACATTAACCTACAAGTTTTAACCAATCCCTCTAACAAGTGCTAAAACATATATAGTAACTCGAGAAAATCCTCTTTCCTTTTTGGGTTGTCAATACTTGTTCCAATGGCTCATATTGTTCATGGATTATTTCTCTTAATAATTTTTAACCTTAACCTAAAATTTTCAACCCATCCCCTTTAACAAGTTTTAAAACATATATCACAACTCAATAAAATCCTTTTACCTTTTAGATTATCACGACTAGTTCTAATGGCTCATATTGCTCGCGTATTTTTTCTCTTCATTTCTTAAGTATAACCTAACAGTTTAGCAAGCTATATAATTTGACATTTCTGCACAATTTTTATGACTGCTGCACAATTTTTATGACTGCTTACTTTATTTCCTTACATGCATGCTAAAACTATGAAACCTTTTAACTATTTTTAAATGATCTATTCAACGTCACAATCTTAATTTTTTTCAAAAGATAAAATGAAATTAACAAAATTAATAAGCTATTTAGGATAGCCTAAACTAGATACAAAAGGTAGGAGAGATTGTAGAGGAGACTACTTGACATGATTTTTTTAAGTTTCACTAACCTGTTAACTAGGAATAGTCTAATCTTGTTGCTTTTCTAGCTCAATGATTCCATTTGTCTTGATTACCTTTACCAGCTCTAATTTCAAGTTTTGATGCTTTAAATTCTTGTCTTGCTAACTTTTACCCTAACCTTTTAGGCAAAGGTTTCAGTTTTTAGTCGAGTTACTCCCACCTATTTACTAACTACATTTTAGTCTTTTTGCCTTATTCTCTTCCTCTAATCTTTTTTAATTACTAATTTTGCAACATTATTTTGAATTATACCCCCTCCAATATTTTACTTATCTTTTTTAGCTAAATCACCTCTTGCCATTAGTCCTTAACTAGTCTTCGTTAGACCCAAAACATTTTTACCCTTCACCCTCATCCTTGAAGCAGCTTTTACACTGTCTACCTCCTTACTTTTATTCGCTATGGTTTCAAGCATTACATCATCTAATTCCTCCCAATTTGCTATTAACAATCACCTTAAGCTCCTTCCCCTCTTTCAAAGTGCTTTCCAAAGCAACTTCAAAGTAAGTGGTTGTAGATCTTATTCCCCTGTCACTCAATTTCTACTCTCCTTCGTCTAAAGATGGTTCCCTAATGATTGCGCCACTACTAGAAATCCTAAGAGAAGGTGCCAAATCATAGGTTGTGACTTTGATTGGTTATTTACTTGGTAAAAGACATGTTTTCTTGTTGCTTCAATCCTAGGCCATAAAATAATAGGAAAATGAAAGAATAAAAGAGGTGTTATTGAATAAGGGCAACCTTTTTTTATTCCTTCAACTTACGAGTTGCTACTTAGAGTTAGTGAAGGGGGCCCTAGCATATTGATAGTGATCTAATCTTTCTTTAATTTAAGAAACTAGGTCTCCATTTGGAAAGTATAAAGGAGTCTCATAACCTACTCTAGATTAATCTACATAACATACTAATGGAGTATAGGTCCATTAATGGTTAGAGCCTCCTTGCAAGTTATATTAGTAACCTATATATATGAATGAGTACACTGCAGCAGAAGGAGAATCAAATATACAAGAATATATGTGATGGTAAAAATGTCTAGAGGTCTTCTTGACATTATTCACATTTATAGACTTAGTGAACACCTCTCTTTAGTTGAGGACATAATCAAAGTCTCTTATTCTTAAAAGCCTAGTATAACTTATCAAGGTAAAATATGGAGACTAGCAGGAAAAGATTTACTCGAGGTGACTATCTAGAGTTGATAGGGCTCGATGGCTTAGTGAAAGTGAATGCAAAAATGAAAAAATTATATGCAAAACAATTTTACAATTCTAAATTAAAGGGTCCATTACGCTTCCATACCTGTATCTTTAGTAGTTCGACTGTAGCTTTATCAGGTTTTTGTCAAGTCTTTCACCGAGCCTTTTAGCTCTGACTTTAAAGTAAGATAACTACTCTTGATGCTTCCTTCAGCAAAGTTTAGCATAGCCTTAATTCGTTTCCTACCTTAAGCCGTATACTAAAGTTAATAGGAGAAAAGTACAGTTTTTAATTTGGAATCTGTAAACTGTATATGTAGAAAGGAGAGATTTTATTTCATAGTGCCAGATGATATAAAGACGAAATACATAGAGATTGCATCCCCCTTTACTAACCTAAGGAGCTTATTTATAAAGGTTGACTTGAAGTCTGAATTCCAAAAGTAACAAAAATTATGTCTTTATTAGCTTTTTCTAAAAAGCAGACTTTATCTTATGTTCTTGCATGGGATCCTCTTTTATCTTATTAGTTGGAGAGATTTCCATCTTATCTTTTTTTTAAGAGTCAAAATCATTGTATGTACAGATGCTAAATAGTTTGGCTTTATCTTTTTCTTTAATTGTTTTCCAACCACTTGTATAAGAATGACAGATATTTTCTGTATGCTTTCGGAGATGGTAGAATCTTTTTTGTACTTCAGGGTTAGATCTTATCTTTCCTCTTGTAATCATGCTTATATTTATTCTCACAAAGTTTTCGAAAGCTAATGGTGTCCTTTTTGCTGGGGCTATCATTAGCGAGGAAAAATTGCTTTTTCCAGCATACGTTTGAAATCCCTTCTTAAATGCTACCTCCACGCCATAAATGATTGTCCTCATCCCAATACCTCTTCTGTAATAAATATCATTTTCATTATATTTAGAAAACTCCTTCATAATTCGGTATCCACTGTAATGGGAAAATGTTTCGCCTTTCCTAGAGTAATAAAATGATAAGCGTCATATCGTTCCTCTTCATAGTGGATAATATCTTCAATACCAAGGTATCTTTAGGAGTTATTGTAGGATTATTTAGATATTTATCCTTAACCCTTTCTTAGATCTATCTGGGAAGTAATGATATCTTAGGAAATTCTGGGTTAGTCAAGTATATAGAATTTATCATTCCAAAATCATACCAATTTCGAATAATTTGAGGATGAGCGCCTTACAAAAAGTTTAGTTTAGGACATATCCCAAAAAAATCAATGTAGCAAGTATCATTATTTTGTGGAGAGTATAAATCTCTTATTACCTCATAATGCACTTGAACAGTAGGATGACCTTTTAGGATATTATCGATCATGACATTTTTTTGAATCCTTGATTTGCTCGTAGTATCAAGTCGTAGCGAGATACTATCAAAAGTAACTTCTTTTGGTTGAATTTATTGAATAATAGAGTCTTTTATTGGAGAAGAAGAGCCTTTAGATGATGTATCTTTAACTATCTTACCCTTATTAATTAGGCTACAAAGTTTTTGATCAGAATAATTGTAGTGATTTATCTTGGCTTGCCATATATGGCAAAATGAAAGAAGTAACTCGTCAACGTCTTTTGGTAATGAGTTTAAATTTGCAATATCTAATGAATCTATTATTTGTGTTTGATAAGTATCGATGTCTTCAGACATTGGGTCCAATAACTCAAATATCTCTTCTCTAAAGTTAACCATCTCTCGTTAGAAAATTTGCAAGAATGTTATTATTAGAATTGACAATTTTAATACCAAAGGTATAGTTGCTAATAAAGTCTGTCATTTTATATATCTTTTATATTAAGATTTAGAAGGTAAATTATTTTGAATAAAAGCTTTAACTTGAGTATTATTAGCTCTCCATAAAGACCTTTTAGGTAATAAAAAATAATAAAAATTTTGACAATTTTTTTTCTTCTGCCAATAATTCTTTTTCGTTTATATGATATCGTTGTTGGGTATCGGTAAAGGTTCCAGACGTATACTAACAAAAAGACTAATTTATCTTAATGTTAGAAGCATCATAATCTATCTTTTTTAATACTCCACTCCATACATGATCAAAAGCATCAGTTTCAAGAATTAACTCATCATCATTTGATGGTAAATAAAGTTTTGGTAATGTAGTACACAATATCTTTTTTTTTGTTTACCTATTCAATCAAATAAGGTGAAAATTCAAATCTTTGATTTTTCTTCAAAAGCAGTTGAAAAGGATTTCTTATTTCAGCTAGATTTTGAATAAAATCATAACCATAATTTAAAAGCCCAAAAAACTTCAAACTTGTTTTTTCTCTTGCAACTTATCAGGGAATTACAAAATTTTTTCTAGAATATAAGATTGGAACTCAACTCCCCTACCGTCTATTTCCATTCTAAGAAATTCTATTTCAGTTTGACATATCTTAGCCTTTTTATCAAAAAGAGCCAAACCATATTGTCCACATAAATCTGCAAATATATGGAGATGTATAATATGTTGAGCAATATTATTACTAACTATTAATATATCATCCACATAACAATATATGAAATTGTGATATTATCCTTTTTTCTTTGAAATATTTGTGGGTCGTTTTTAAACCAAAAGGCATGACTAACCATTTATAATGACCTTATGAAATAGAGAAAGCAGTATATGGAATGCTATTTTTATTCATTTTTATCTGTCCAAATCTAGAGAAAATTTGTTTTCCTCTTGTTAAGTTTATTAATGTTTCTTTATGAGATAAGTAATACCCATCAAATATTATATTATCATTTAATATTTTATAATTTACTACCATCCTTGCTTTATTTCTAAGGATTTTTACGTGGTTTCCGACCATAAAAGTTGAAGAAGAGTGAGGGGATTTACTAGTCCTTATAATTTTTAGATTTTTTTAGTTCAAGTTAGTTTTTGAATTCTTCCTGATCTTCTAGATTATATCTTATAGTAGTGAATCTAATAATCTTTTATTGATCTATCATTTCTAAGCTTGCTTCTTCTCTGTTTTTATCCCAAAATATTATAATGGGTTATAAGCATTATTTTTTTTGTTTGACTACTTTTAGTCCTTTTGATGGTTTTTATCTATTGATATTTACTTTCTATCATATTTTCTATTTTTAATAAACGCTTTCTTTTAGAAAGATCAGCTTTTCTTTATATCCTACATCACATCACACTGGGCCGTGCAAGGTTTAAAGTGGATTGGTGTAGATTAAGCATAGGCATGTTTGATTTTATTAACGATTTTCCAATGACCACAATGAGTTTTGAAATGGATTTGTTGTTTAATAGGATCAAATAATAGTTTATGAAATAATTTAAGAAGCTTATTTCCCAGAAGAATATGCGTTCCTGTACCATAAAAATAAAAGGGTGAACATTTGATTAAAAGTGACCCTAAGAGGATTTGGGGTTGATTAATACCTCTAGACAAATGTATCTTATTATTAGAAATATTTAATCCTACTATAAGTTTTAATGTTTCATGATATTGTAAAGGAAAACAACTAGCTTTTCATAAGCAAGAACTAGCACCACTAAATTCTCTAAAAAAATTTAAAATTCTCTAAAAAAGAATTAGCGCCACTATCTATATAAGCAGCAAAATATTCAGCTATATAATCTTTACAAGTTAGCCCAATGCGAATATAATACTAATATTTATCTAAGAATATATATTATATTATTGTTAGAAGATAGTAGTAATTCATACTAAGTTATTTTATAAGGTTGAATTTATTCGATAAAACTAGTTCCTAGCACTATTTTTAAGTTGAATCCTTCATTTTCAACTAATAATCTTGTAGGTATATTACCATCTCCTATTTTAATACTGGTTTCTACGGCAGTATCTACTTGATATCTTTACCTTTGAAATTTATACATTGATAAGATTCTTGGCAGTATGTACTTGATACACTTCACCTTTGAAATTTATACATTGATAAGATTCTTTTAGCTGAAAACTTATTGTTAGATTATGATTAATATAACTTCCACTGACACCACTAATATCAGTAGTATCTATTAAGATATTACATAGGGCATAGCTTATACCATTAAAGTATTCTCTCTTAATTTTATAATTAGAACTTATCTTTCTATCTGTTCGTATTAAAACACTAATTTCTAAATAAGATAATCGAGGTAACAATCTATTGTTAAAAGTTATCAAGGGTTTTTGTTATAGATCTAATGAAAATCTTCTAAGTTCTATATTTGCTATACCAAGAGCAGAATGAATAGCAGCTAATGAGAGAAAAAACTTCACTTGAAAGATGTGGTTGCTGGTGCTATGCAGATGCCAAAAAGGCAGAGAATGAATAGCAGCTAATTTTGATTCCATGCATGATATGAGAGGATGAGGAACACCATGTTACAAATTTAGAAAAGAAATACTCTAACTCACCCAAGATTATATCATAACAAAGTTTTATATAGTGGTCCAAGAAATTAGAGCAACTCTACTGCAGCCAAATGCTAGGGGCCACAGTTAAGTACCTAATTAATAATCATCAGTTATTGATCAAAGCAGATCAACAGAAACATGAAATTATTGTCAAAAAGACAAGGAACTTTTTAAAATTTACACTTAACCTTACCAGGACTAAGGCAAAGGAAAAGATGATAAGTCAACTTAGATTTATCCCTCTTAATAAAGCGCTGGATAGTTCCATCCCTGGGTCCAGGCTGTAAAGGCAAGGGGGGGAAAAGAAAAAAGTCGGCAAGCATTATAACACCAGATAATTCAATTAAAAAGTCCTCCAAAAAAACACAGAAATGCATCCACATTTAATACTCTAATAGGCAACCTAATAGTTATATATACCAATTAAATGCATCAAGATTAGCATATTGAATACAACTGCATTCTATAAGGATAATAATAGTTGGACAATGATCATATGAATTAAACTGTTTCAGGGAAACTGGAAAAGAAATTTTTTCACATAACTCTGGGCTTCTAACTATTTCTTTACACACATCCCTCCATGATCTGCAAACAGCAGCACAAGCAACAACATGCTTGCGAGCAGGCCAACTGCCCTCACTTGCTTCCAACCTCTTGATCACATCACGCAGTAACTCAGGTGGAAGATTAGCTCAATGACTATTGTGGATGACTGCAGGCTGGTCCTGCAAGTCATTTGTTGTGCCATTAGATTTCTCTCTGTGATGACCTGGTAGTCTCACCTCAAAGCTTCCCCTTGATAAGCTCCCAAAACCATCCCTCATATCACGAGCTATGCTATGGAACGACATTCCCTCTGATAACTAGTTATAGTAAGTTATTAAAACCTCAAATCTTTCTTTCATAGACATTGATTACTCTTCAGACAATGGACAGATACAAACTGCAAGACACGTGCACAACAACATATGAGCTAAATTAGATTCAAATTCTAGTTTCAATGCTTAACAACAAAGAAAGAAAAGAAGACATAAGGAAAAAGCACAAAGCAAGTAAAGAAGATTCTCATATAAAAGAAAAGAGCCACATGAATAAAAAACGCTTCAAACACCACACTTTGTCCAGAGACATCTTTAGGCCGGTTTTAACCTAACGGCCAAGTCCAAATTGTTAGGAATTTCGATCTTGTTTCTAACATAATGAACTTTTATCAAATTAGGAATCCAAAACAAAAGGAAAAGAATAATATCAATAACTTGCACATTAAATTAATGAAAGAAAATACAAACATATAAAGCATTATAACGAAATTATCCAAACGACTAATTTTGATAAAGACAAACACTACAGTTTGGTAAGCGGCCAGAGCAAGAAATGATGCCTTCAGATCCCAATTTTCATTTTACCTTTTTACCATTTTCTTTTTCGAAAGAAGGCTCCGTTACAGTTTTCGGGATAAAAGTTGTGGGGATAATTTAAAACATACGTGAACAAGAAATATCAGGTTCAATAGAAGAAAAGAAACAAGAAAATAAAGCATCACCCAGAAATCCATAGTTCCAACGCACAACTTTCACCGACGAGCAAAATTCAAAACAAAGATCATAACTTGTCAAACCAACTATGCATCCAAAATGCAAACTTTAGCCCACTAACCCCCACAGACACACGTGTTCCCAACTCAGAACTTTCCAATTGAAAATCCCAAAAGAAAGAAAAAACCACAACCATCCCACCTCACAAGAAGTGCACCACCTTCACCAGAGTAGATGTAGGAACAATATGAACAAATCACAAGTAATAACCACATAGATTATTCATCCAGGATTGATTGTATATGCATAGAAAACGAAACATACATACTTGA
>JAOTAY010000007.1:29931542-29942663 GCA_025629805.1 Erythroxylum baracoense | reverse complement strand
ATACAACTTGGCTCACAGCTAGAAGAGAAGGACGACAGGATATTCTTGATGGTCAGAGGATTCTAAATGACATCAATAATGATGTATGTTGTTATATTTGAGGTTTACCTTTGATTTGTTCATTATCATGGCTTCTCCTTTATCCTTATTTATTTATATAGAGATGTGGTTATCTCTTCTTAAACATATTCCAGATCACCAACGGAGCATGAGCAAGGTCATCCCCTTCTCTATAGATCCTCTTACCAGAGAGAGTTAGTGTTTCACTTTTGGATGTTCTATTTCCTATACATACTAAATTTACTTCTTTTACAAATTGTCAACACGTTAATAGGGAACAAACTATATGCTGATAAGATGCTTTGGTATGCTGAAAATCACAACGAAGTAATCCTCGATATTAGTTTCTTTGAACACATTAAAATACTTTGTTTTATATAAGTTAAACTTCTATCTGTGACCGCTATGTTTTAATTAATGACTGCATGTTGCTATTACCTTTTACGTGGCAGTCGATCTCTGGAGGCCAATCATTTGCAGAAATATTGTTCAGTGACGTTAAGGAGCATCCCAATTCAGAAGAATCATTGATAAAAGGATCTTGTCTGCACAAAGTATGACTTATTCCATCTCTTTTCTCCCTTTTTCACTCATCTCATTTAAAGTTCAAGCGAAGAGTTTAAACTGTTTATGTTCTTTGTTTTGTACAAGAAGTTAATATAACCTGCAATTAGACATCAGCTATTCTCTCCCTCTCCTGCCTCCCTTATTAACCTAGAATTAGACATCAGCTATTCTCTCCCTCTCCTGTCTCCCTTACTGCCTCATTGGTCAATATTAGTTAGGTTCAGTAAGAATGTAGTGGATCTTGTATGCTGCTTATGTTATTGAGTTATTCTTTCTCATCTTGTGCCCCACATGATAAGAATGCTTACCTTTACGATTGGGGGGAGAGCTTACCTGAATTTCATTGGAAATAAATTTGGACATCCCAAGGTATTAAGGGATTTACTGGCGAATGAAGCTGTGCGCCAACAGTTATTTTCCTTTGACAAGGTGCTTATATTATGGCTTCATACTACATAGCTAGAATTATTTATAATGTGACTTGAATTTTTTGCATTAAACATGCATCAGAAGTAGCACTGTATAAGGTATGAGAAAATGCTAGAATTGTTTTCAGCTAAGAAGAAGCTCACTAACTTTTCCTTGTGTTTCAGGATCTAA
This sequence comes from Erythroxylum baracoense, assembly GCA_025629805.1. Taxonomy (NCBI): domain Eukaryota; kingdom Viridiplantae; phylum Streptophyta; class Magnoliopsida; order Malpighiales; family Erythroxylaceae; genus Erythroxylum; species Erythroxylum baracoense. Next base: position 29,941,436 of record JAOTAY010000007.1, on the reverse strand, counting down.
TGAGCCTAGATGAAAACCAAAGAGTACTTTCAAGGGGTTTTCCAAACATTGACCACATAAATGATACCACCATGGTATGCAGTTTTGATTGGATGCTCATTTGTATATGGCATATTATAATCGTGTACACTTATTTAGCCCAGATTATTCTATGCATTTGGATGTACTTCATAAGTTTCTAAGTTCCAAATTGTTGATTGTTACCGTAAGCATGCATACAAAAGTCCAAATGTTCAAAACGTCAAATTAGAATCCAAACTAAGAATACCACTAAAACTGAATCATGGTGAGCTGACAACTTGTGAGGACTGTTCACTTTGGAAGCTGCTTCTCTATTCTTCATCACTTGTGGCGGCTGTGAATTTGTGAATATTAAAATATGTCAGTAAAGGAAGAATTTTCTCTGTTATTTGTAGGTAATGGCTTATACAAGAGGTACTCTTCTCTTTGTATTCAACTTTCATCCAACCAATGCATATGAAACATACAGTTTAGGTGTAAAAGAAGCTGGAGAGTATCAAGTAAGTTACAAACTGGACCAATGTTATATTTCTGTAGATTTTGTTTCACATTGAATTCTTATTTCTAGTTAGAGTAGAGGATCAAATATTGGGATAGCCATCATATAAAGTTGAATTTTTGGTCTACGAAACTTTAAGTTTGTGGAAAAACTTTGCCTTAAAAATTCCGCTGAGACTGTCTTAGACATCCAATTCTTTCTTGATTACACAGATCATGCTGAATACTGACGAAAAGAAGTATGGAAGTCAGGGGCATGTAGAGGCTAACCAATATCTACAGAGAACCATTAACAAAAGGTTGTTGAGTCTTTTTTTGTTCCTTGTAAATTCGAGTTTTGTACTCTCTTTCTCTTCATATTCATTTGATTAAGCTTTTTCTGGAAACTGCTGATTTCTTCTACAGTGCATGGAGGCATAGGTGAAGATGGCACGCTTCAGTCTATGCTAGAGGCTGAAGGAGTTCCACACACGGGTTTTTTCAAATACATATAGATTCAATTGAAAGCTAAATTTTCCCTTTTAATTATAAAGACATACTTTTTCTTCTTTCCTTTTAATTACAAAGGCCTAGGTGTCATTGTTTCAACGATTTGCATGGACAAAGTTGCAACGTAATCATAAAGGCCCCGATGTCATTGTTTCAAACAATGTAATCATAAAGGCCCCGATGTCATTGTTTCAAACATTTACATAGACAGATTTTTTTTAATTTTCATTTCTATCTCATCATAAGTCATACCCTTTTTCTTCAATTGTAAATTGTAATTTTTTCATATACTAAAATTTTCCTTTCATTTTGTAAGAATGTGATAAAAAAAATAATTAAAAATATTAATAAAATTCTTCCTTTCATTTTGTAAGAATGTGATAAAAAATTAATTAAAAAATATTAATCTTTAATAAATTCTACATTTACATACTTATTCCTAAAATGACTGGGCATTAATACCACTGCGCATACGCGCAGTGTTAACCTGCTAGTTATTTCATAAGTTGGAGGATTATTTCACGATATTTGTCGCGATTATTCAAGCATGTGATTGTAAACAAACAGTTCCCCTGCCCTGAACTTTGACGATGCTGTTTTGATAAGCAAGATGGCGCTTTGGGCCTTTAAAACGAGGCCCGTGTTATCGTTGTATCCTTTCCCCAGTTCTGGAGTCTTTTTGAGTTTTTCTTTCTTCCTTTCGATACAAGGTTTATTCCATATTTCATTGGAGTATGACAATAACTTAGCTTTTTTGATGGTAATTATGCTAAATTTTCAGAGACTTGAAGCGTGAAGCAGATGTTGATGCTAAATTAATTAGCGGAAGACGGTGAGGATGACGATGATGAGGGTATCGTTGGAGGAGCGGCCGGTGGGAGGATACAGAGATGCAGAATCGCTGTTCAGGTCAAAGCACATTTCGGAAATACGGAATGTGGAAGCCACAGCTAAAAATCAGATCGAGGACAAGAAGGAAGAGCTCCGGCAATTGGTGGGCAACCGCTACCGTGATCTCATTGACTCGGCGGATTCAATCGTGCAAATGAAGTCTTCCTGCCACTCCATCTCCACTAACATTGCTTCTGTTCAATCCAACATTCGATCTCTCTCAGCCTTTCCTCTCTCCACCCAAACAAAAACTCCCAAGTTTGCAAACTTGAATCCCACCCGCCTCCGTATCTACGGGATCGCGTGTCGCATCAAGTATTTGGTGGACACCCCTGAGAACATCTGGGGATGCCTCGACGAGTCCATGTTCCTAGAAGCTGCTGCCCGATATATTCGTGCCAAGCACGTCCACAATCACCTCCTTTCACTGAACAACAACACCAACAATACCCTCATTTTCTCTAATTTCCCTCTTTTGCAGCATCAGTGGCAGATTGTTGAGAGCTTCAAATCCCAGATCTCTCAACGCAGTCATGAGAGGCTGCTGGATCCAGGTCTTGGCGTCTCTGCTTATGCCGATGCGTTGTCCGCTGTTGCTATTATTGACGACTTAGATCCCAAACAAGTACTTTCTCTATTTCTTGATAGTAGAAAATCCTGGATATTGCAGAAGTTGGCTATTTTTGGCTCTGCGCCCCCCAAAGATGGCGATGTTATCGTTTCCGTGTTTTGTCAAGTTCTCAGAATCATTCAGGTTACTGTAGGACAAGTTGGTGAGTTGTTTCTCCAAGTTTTGAATGATATGCCCGTCTTTTACAATGTTATTCTTGGTTCTCCTCCTGCCTCGCAATTGTTTGGTGGAATTCCTAACCCAGACGAGGAGGTGAGGTTGTGGAAGTTTTTTAGGGAAAAGCTCGAATCTGTGATGCTTACTCTTGATAAAGACTATATTTCCAGCACCTGTTTGACTTGGTTGAGGGATTGCCGTGGGGAGATTGTCAATAAAATGAATGGCAAGTACTTGATTGATTCTATTGCTAATGGTCAAGAGCTTGCACTGGCTGAAAAGTTGATAAGAGAGACCATGGATAACAAACAAGTGTTGGAAGGTAGTCTGGAGTGGCTCAAGAATGTTTTTGGGTCTGAAATTGAGTTACCTTGGAGTAGGATTCGGGAACTAGTTCTCCAAGATGATTCTGATCTCTGGGATGAAATATTTGAGGATGCTTTTGTTCAGAGGATGAAAAGAATTATCGGTTCTGGATTTGAGGATTTGGCTAGAGAGATCAAATTGCAAGGCTTCATCAATGCAATCGAAGTCACTCCTGGCGAACATATGGACTTTCATGCGTATTTAAACAGACCATCCACTGGTGGTGGGGTTTGGTTTATCGAACCCAATGCGAAGAAGTCAGGTCTAGCCTCATGTTACATGGCATCACCAGAAGAGAGTGATTTCCATAGTTGCTTTAATGCCTACTTTGGTCCTGAAGTTTGTAAAATCAGAGATGCTGTGGATAGCCGTTGTCAAAGTGTTCTTGAGGACCTCCTCAGTTTCTTGGAGTCTCCAAAGGCGGTTATCAGGCTAAAGGATCTGGCTCCATACATACAGGATAAATGTTACAATAGCGTGTCAACCATTTTGACAGATATCAAAGGAGCACTTGATAAATTCTATGCTGGCTTGGAAACAACAAGGAAGGGAGGTCAATCTGTGCCTGCAGCTATAGTTGTTGAGAGATCACTTTTCATCGGAAGACTTATGTTTGCGTTCAAGAATCACTCAAAACACATGCAATTGGTGCTTGGTTCCCCTAGGTTTTGGGGCAAAGACGTTGTGGCTGTTGTTCCTGACTGGTCACCGTCCTTGTGGTGGCAATCTAGGATGGCCACTGATTCCAATGCCCTTGATAGTCCTGGTAGGCAGTTGGCGCTGGCCTCTAGAAGGCATACTTCGTCTGCCACTTCTGCTTTGCTTGGTACAAATCATTGTCCAAGTCCTAAACTTGAAGAACTTGGCCAGATAATGAGTGATCTTTGCATCAGAGCTCACAGTTTGTGGATATCCTGGATATCTGGTGAGCTTTCAGTCATTCTTTTATCAGATCTGCGAAAGGATGATGGGTTATCAGCAACAACTCCGTTGAGAGTAAGTTGTTAATTTTTGAAAAATATAATTTTGCTTTGTTCTATTATGGCTTTTATTCTTCTCTTTTATAATTCTTATTAGTTGTAGGATGCTAATAAGTAATTGACAATATTCATTAGCGAATTGAAAATCTTAATCTAAATCATCTCATCCTCTTGGTGCTGGTTAAAATATTTTTCTTCTTATATTGGGTCGTTTTTGGTTGAACAGTAGTCTTTAACATTTTTCATTTTCAATGTTCAATTGACATTCTGAGTGCAATGATAAGCTATTTTCAGCCAATGCCAGTGAGACTTAAATGGATTTGAGATTTATGCATAGAAATTGTCGAGGGAATTTTAGGAAGTTACATTCCCCATACCTAATGTTTTTAATTTTTTTTTTTTTTTTTGGGTTTCGGTGTACATGCTCACAGATGTATGTGTTTATGTATAAAGTTAGACAACTTAAGAAAAGATCATACCATCGTGTTATGTCAAAGGACATTCTCTATAAAAGACAACGTTTATGGGGCTTCCTAACTGGCTTAATAGCAAAACCATGTGATAGGGACCATTTTCTATGCTATATAGTATACTGAGTTCTGTACCTTCTTGAAATTTGAAGGGTTGGGAGGAGACAGTGATTAAGCAAGAACAATCTGTTGAGGATCAATCTGAACTGAAAATATTACTGCCATCCATGCCTTCTATCTACATCATCTCATTTCTATTTCGGGCATGTGAAGAAATTCATCGAATTGGAGGTCATGTGCTTGACAAATTGATCCTGCGAAAATTTTCGTCAAGATTACTAGAAAAGGTTTGCAGCTTGACTCAAAATTTGACTTACCTTTTCCATGATTCCTATATTAGGAATTCACTTATTGGATATGTTTTTCCAATCTATGTACATTTGCCTGCAAAGAACAGCGCTGTCAAAACTAGTTCTTTCATGCATTTTGTTTGGTAATTTGTACAAGTTCCATTCCTTTTTTAGTAAGAAAATCGTTTCAATACATGCTTGTGAATTTTCAAAATAGATTGTTGTCGACTTCAAATTCAATTAGTTGGTGTTGTTTCTGGTAAAATTCAACTTGAAACATACAAGATATGGCTCTGTGCTCCCGGTTAGTAGGATTTTTTCGACACTGTTCTATTAATACCCATATACTCAACATTGGTATCAATTTATAAGCTTGGAACAGCAGTGATTAGTTACAGCTTTTAGTGGCTATCCAATGACGCTTGTTATTGGAAATGAGGAGTGATATTTTTATTTTTAATTTTAATGTCAATGCATGGTGAGAGGCCATTTACTTTGCTATGTGCTTAGACTTTCGATTTTTGCTAAGACATAGCTACAGCATTGGATCATGAGGATGAAAAAATATGTTTCTATATTACTAAGGACCATTAATCTCAAAACTGTTGAACTTAATATGCTAGGATATAGGCCTTCTTCTTTTTTCCATCTATTGACTGATTCCAGATTTCACTTAACTTTTCCAACTTTTTCCCCCCATTTTCTTATGTCTTCCTTTTTCATATAAGAGAGGGTTAACAACAACCCTTACATATCCCGCTTGAGGCAGGTTCTTGAAGTAGTAACACCAATTGAGTCTTGAGCTAAGAGTGAAACTAACAACCTCGGAGGATCCTACAGTCGAACATCAACCCTTTCAAGCTCCCTGGCCAGATTTGCTAAATGGTCGGCACAAAAATTTGCTTCTCTGTATACATGGCGCACCTCAACTCTCCAATCACGACGAAGATGATCCTGAATTTTTCCCATAAGTCTTGAATAGCTACTAGGGGAGGAGTTGTCTCCTTTAAGCATGTCAAGTACAGTGAGGCTATCTGCTTCCAAAATGATGTTGCGAAAACTCAAATCCCACCCTAGCAGGAGTCCCTGCCAAACTCCAAGTAACTCTGCATGGAGAGCAGATAGGGCGAAAGCAATTTTGAACGTGAACCCGCTCTCCAAGTACCAGTATTATCTCTTATCAAGCCTCCAGCTCCAGCGTTGAAAGGCGATATGAACGAATCATCAATATTCAAAGTGCACCATCCGGTCAGTGGACGGGTCCAGCTTATCCACTCAACAGATCGCTCAATGTGCTGGAGTCTGTTGAGAGTCTGTTGTGATCGTATGACCTCTTCTGCGTATTTCTGGATACTAACAGAGAACCATTCGACTCTATCCTCCTCTCCAAACACGAATTTATTCCTTTTGTGCCGTAACGACCAGCAGGTAACTCCAAAGAGGATGTTCCATTCCGTACCATTCCCGGAAACAAGACGAGAACGAAGATTAGCCAACAACCTTTGCTTGACGTCATGCAAGCAGAAGGAATCTAGTTGGCACTCTGGAACCAGAGCTCGCCAGATCAAGCGCACCATGCTGCAATCTCGCAAAGTATGTATGAGTTCTTTTGGGGCCAGGCCACAAATCGGACATAAGTCTATCTCCACCATTCCACGTCGAGCCTGTTCAGTGTTAGTTAGCAAGCAATTATGTAGAGCCAGCCAAAGGAAGCACCGAATGCGTTCTGGACCACTCCATTTCCACACAAGATTCTAGCAAGGATCGGATTCACCAAGAGAAGGCTGGTCACAAAGCTGGTAAGTAGATCGAACACTGAAGTGACCTGAGCTTGAGGCACCCCAAAATCGTTGATCAGGGCCATTAGCAAGACCAATCTGGAGATACGAGTCTATGATCATGGCAATGTTGTTCTGCACAAAATCACGCCAGCTGAACTCAATTTGGTTAGTTGGTAATTGAACCGCATCTACGATCGATAGCTCCTGCATTTCAAGTGGGATCAGTTTCTCTGTTGTCCTTTTATTTATCTGTTGCCCTTTTTTCCTTTTCTTTCTTTTGAGCATTTAAATCTTGAACTCAAATGTTCCCAAGTAAGGGGAAATAAAATGCAGAACCTTCTATTTTTTTGTTAAGTTCCATTCTATTTGGTGATGCAAACAGTCTCTCTTCCTTCTCTCTTCTTCCTTAGTCAGTCAAAGGGACATTTGTTATCCTTCTCTGCTCCGTTGCATTGAAACAAGGCAATTGGCCTTTTTTCTCTTTCCTTTGCAAAATCTTTGCTCCAATGTTTCTCTCAAAGATATATAAGTTTCTTGAAAGTACTATTTGTGATGTATAAGAGAACGTGGAATTCCTCCTTGGCTTGCTCTGACCAATTGGCATTGATCTTTACAAAATTCTAGTACGTGTGTCATCAGTAAGGAACTGATTGGTTGAGGTCAAATTTCTCTTCTTTTTTGAAGGATGCAAATGCAGTTGGTCTTGATAAGATGCGGCCAATCAGGGCTGCTGATCTTTTTTAACAGAACAAAGCAGTATCTTGTTATTGGCTGGATTAGGATTCTTCTTCCACCAGTGCTGTAGTAAAACTTAACATTATTTTTCTGATGACTTACCTTCATAAGTTGTCCTAATCAATCCCACCCATGTATTTCTGTCAAGAATGTTTGATGGTGGCTTAGTGCAGTGACATAATATTGTTTTGTTCTCCAGCATTCGTTATAACTGAAAAAGATATTATAACTGAAAGTTCTCTTTTTCCTACTCTGCTATTTCTTACAGGTTATTGAAATCTATGAGGAATTTCTCTCTACTATAGAATCTTCTGGTTTTCAAGTGTTGGAGAAAGGAATTCTACAGATTCTATTAGACCTAAGATTTACTGCAGATGTTCTTTCTGGGGGCCACTCCAATGTTAAAGAGGAGATTTCCAGAAGTTCCAAGGTGAAGGCTTCTCACAGACATAAGCAGGACCATGATCCAATGAAATTGGTGTTTATAGCGCGTATGGATGGGCTAATTGATCGTTTTAAACAAAGATTGGATCCGATTGACTGGCTTACGTAAGTCTTAATTCGATGAATTTCTTATATTTGATAATCCCTAGAAACATATAATCTTGTTCTGTGTCAAAATGCCTAGACATCTTTGAATCATGAGTTTTATGTAAAAGTTGGGTTATAAAGATCTTTAATCTTTTGGCTAAGGAGTTATTTGTGGCATTCTCCCGTGTGGCCAAGTTTTGACTCTATGGTAGAAACAAGAAGAAATGTGAAATAAATGTCCTCTAATTAAGGGCAGTGGAGCTACTTTTTAACATATGTTCTTAAACTTATTTTGATTAGATGCTGTGAATGACTGCTGCACTACCTGTAATAATTCCTGTATGGGAGCCTGTTTGTCGGACTAAAATTTTTAATACGAAAAATCATTTCATATTTGTCTAGCAGTGATGTTATTACACAATTTATGTTCCTTCTTTGTAAACTTGTGGTCGTTAACATTATTTTGCTATCATAGCATGCCTGGTAAGCATGTACCTTATCAGGGGTATGTTCACTAAGCAAAGTTACATTCCAAGCCATTCAAGTTTTGGACATGTTTAATGTGCTTGCCTACTGTTCTATGCTGGAATTATGAGTGTTTTGTGCTAGTTCTTAGTTTACATGTTTAATACCATTTAAAGGAAGTGCAAGCCTAAGGTATGAATAAGATCCAGTGAGAAGTAACAGCTTATGCAGCTCTACATTAAACATCTGGAGTAATGTGTGGTTGAGTGCCTCTCTACTAACTAGGAATAAGGTACATACTTTTAAACCTCTTCAGACCATAGCCTCTGAGTGGGATTACTAATGGGACGTTGTTGTTGTAGTAATGTGTGTTTCAGTGCTTGTTTGTGGTTCTTTTGAAAATATAGATAGCCATATCTTTGAAGTCAACTGATACCAATATCAGTCAGTCATGATTTTAGACGGAAATATCTCCATACTGGTAATAATAGCCTCTAGAAAGTAACCAATCTAGTTATCCAATGACACATTATTTGCACTTGGAGTTATTTATTAGTGTTTGTCATGACAGCAAGTAACCAGGAATCACTTAATTGAACCATGGTACTAATATATATTTTCTTGTGTATTTTCTTGGTAATATCTCCTGATTCTTTTTAATGGCATTCAGGTATGAATCATATCTATGGGAGAATGAGAGGCAGTCCTACCTGCGACATGCTGTCCTCTTTGGGTTCTTTGTACAATTAAATAGGATGTACACAGATACAATGCAGAAACTGCCAAATAATCCAGAGTCAAATGTGATGAGATGCTTATCTGTTCCTCGCTTCAAATACCTTCCAATTAGGTTAGTGATTTCTTTATGTTTAGTTTTTACTTACATGTGTTCATTCTGTCTCTTTTATATGCTTTGCATTATTTGTGTGTTCCTCATAATGGATTAAGTTATAAGTTTAATTTTAGTAATCCAATATTTTCATTGTTATTGTGCAGTGCACCAGCGTTGACTTCAAGAGGGACTCCTAAAACCTCCATTGCAGCAGCTTCAGATGATATCTCTTCAAGAAATTCCTGGAATGCATATGCCAACAGGGAGTTTTCTCGTTCGGTTGATTTGGACAATGACTCGAGTTTTGGCGTAGCTGCACCAATATTGAAGTCTTTTATGCAGGTAAAGCCTTTGGTTTTGGTATTGGTCCCGCGTTTTCAATATCTCATGCTCGTGTCTTACTAATTCCCTTGAACTAGTTAGACACAGGGTACGAAAAGAGACAATCATAGGGTATTGCATAGATGCATGCATTCCCTTTTCTTGTCAATTGTTTTTTGTATAGCTCTATCTAGGACTCAATGGGCTATAAATCTCAAACTAAATGGTTGTATGTATCTTTTTCTTTAGTATGATTTGTTAGTCTATTTATGGATTGGCCGGGAAGAAAAGCTGAAAAAAGAGGTTAAATTTTCCTCGAGACTACTTTTTCAAACTCAAATGGGATGAATTTGTCTTATGTTTCAATTTATGGCAAT
>JAOTAY010000007.1:29892069-29923721 GCA_025629805.1 Erythroxylum baracoense | reverse complement strand
ATTTAAAATTATAAATAATAAAATATTAAATTAAAATAAGAAAAATATAAAAAATAAATTTAGTAAATAAAATATTTCATAAAAATATATTATTAGTAATACAAATTAAAATTATAAATAAGAAAATATTAAATTAAAGTAAGAAGAAAACGTTACATTGGACTTGCTTTTTATTAGTTAAGGGTATAGTGAAAAATAATAATTATCAGAAGGTTATTAATGGAAAGTAAGATTTCTACTGCAGAAGCACTTTCCTATCGCAACCCTCTTTCTACTTATGAATTTCTACAGTGGCATCGCAGTTTTCTCCAACCTTCGATTGTTCACCATAGATCCAAATATGTAACTACATTTAAAAATTACGATGGATAAGTACTTATCTCTATAACATCACAAATCCAAACACACCCTACACTGTATAGTAAAGGTGTTTATTCTTGGTTAAGGATCTGACATATCAAGTATAAAAATCAGCAACAAAATAAAATTAATTAACAAATTGATACCCTGTATAACTTCTGCACAACTGGGACGGAACCATAAAAGGAAATGATGTCAACTTTTCAAAGGGAAAGCATGTACGTAAAATGACTCACCGATCAAGAGTCCTCGATACGAAAACCTCGGCTGATCTATAATGGTCCATGGACCATAGGAATTTTTATCTCCTTGGTTTTGAAGTCAAAAGAACATAGCTAGCTAAATGTCCGCATGTAAAAGAAAATTTATAACCAATTTGACGATAATAGAAATACCAAGCATTCAGAAGTAGCTAATAACCTGCAATCCATGTAAGGCCCCGTAAATTATGTTTGCCTACAATTTTACATTCCATTCCTCATTATACTTCTTGAAATATTGGATGCATGCAAGGAAGTAAGAACAATATATGAATACGATGGGGACTCAAGATGAAACTGCTATCATCAATATCTTTCCCATGCAATGCAGAACAAAAGCATGGGGCATATGCTCTAGTAAAGATGAAGAAAAATTAGAGGACTGAAACTAAAGGTGTCAGTAAACCTTGTGTTCGGTACGTGTGCAGATAAATATATGGTAACGAACAAACATATAAGTAGTACAATCCACCTCAAGGCGTGCAAAACCTTATTCCTCAGGTGAAGGGACCAAAAATTTGTACGATTCATCAATACTGTATTATAACTGCAAAAGACATACAATACTATTGGCGACTGCAGTTTTGTTGTAAAATCTAAATATTTTTCAAGTTTTTCGTTATTTTTGGAAAAAGAAAGAAAAGGATATCAGATGGACTCGATTTGTAGAAGAAAAAATTAGGATATATATTCCTGGGAGGAAGAGAGAAGGTGGAAGGGAAAAGGATGAATTGGAATTGGCACTGGAACTGGAACTGGAACTGGAACTGGAATGATGGAATGAACAACTGTATTGCACCTGAATCAATGATCAAAAGGTTACCAATAATTTCCATAAAGCACTTGCAAGTTAAAAAATTAAGGTTTGTTTTTCATGGTCTGAATTCTATATATGTACTTCCCTCCCATATGAAAGCGACATCAAGAAGGCAAGGAAACCATATAAAACTAAGAGTTACCTTTTGAAGAGTATAATCTTGCATCTTTTCACAAAGCCCATCTAAGAGCTCAACAACTCTCAGCTCGTTGACTTTATTTAAAGCATACATAAAAATGGGGTGGGAGGAAAATGATTTTGTATAATAAATTCGTCTCTGATTTATCACGGTCCCCTTTCATTATATAAAAGAAAATATAAAAGAAAAATCACACTTAAAGAGGAAAAAAAGCACCAAAAGAGAGAGAGTATCTTCATTATTAAGCAATTAGGAATGACGAAAGTGATGATGGAAATAAAGTTCAAAGAAACATAATGAAGGATATAACTTAAATTGAGGGAAACAATTTCTCTATTAATTTTTCTGATCTGGTGAAACAAAAACATAATGAAAACGATAGGAAATACTCTTAAATAATCTTACAATTAATGTGTAAAGCAATCTTAAAACACAGAGCAGACTTAATAACACAAGTTAAAATATTTAATGTCAAATATTTTATGATAAAAAAGTGTAGAAAATACATAACAAAAAAATAGTACATTAAACATACTTTCAATGAGAAAGTCTAAAACTGAAGTCCCATCACCATCATATGTAATATAAGATCAAGAACAATTAGCTTAAAGATCAGCCATCGATGAATTGTTAAAAATTAATTCATACTATGATATGCATACATAAGGGCAGTCAGATGTTGCTTGAGTTGGGTGAAGTGCCACAGAAGTGGAATATCTGGTATAGATGGGACTCATAGGAGTGTGAGCTTGGGCAATTTAGGATATTTGGAAACTTTTGGTTTTGGAATTTCTAGTAGCTCAAGTATTGGAAGTTTCGATACTTTAGATCTTGGTAAAGATGGGAGTTCGGATTTTAGAAACTCTAACTCTGGAATTCCTCAAGTTTTGATAGCTTAGGTATTTTAACCATTGAAAATTAATGAAACCATAAAAGCATTAATAAAAGAAGAGGGAAGAAAGAAACGTAAAGGCTAATTCATTAAATAGAGTGAATCGATGAAAGGAGATATCGTTGACTAATGATTGAGAGCGTACTTTTCATTTTCATGGAGGAAGAGGAAAGAAGAGAGCAGAGGATGAGGCATGGATGTTTTTGGTTTTAGGGTTTTTTTAAGCGCCCTTCGATTTCATGAAGGAAGAGGAAAGAAAGAGTAGAGGATGAGAGATAAGTGTTTTAGGCTTCAGGGCTTTTCTTGTTTAGTGCCCTTCTCATTTTCGCTCCTCCTATAATTATTTGGCACATTTTGCAATGATTTTGAAAATCGTCATCTCCAAAGAGTCTATAAGGGTCATCCTGTCGATCAAATCAAAACCCTTTAGTGACTATTTTCTAAAATCGACACTAAAGTGTCAACATTTTGCAATTTTTTTTGAAAACATCACAAAATGTGGACCTTTAGTAACAATTTCCAAAAATCATCACCAAAGGCTTTAAAACATCACAAAATGTTGACCTTTTAGCGTTAATTTTAGAAAATCATCACCAAAGGCTTACTTTTAGCTACGATTTTCAAAAAGTAGTAAAAAAAATAGTGGCCAAATGTCTACCTTTGTAACGCCCCAAAATATACCCTGGAAGTATTATAGCAAGTCTAGGGTGTATTAAGAATAGAGCATAAAGCATTAAGGACATCTAATTATAGTAAAAGATATAATGGTACTTAATGTAAAAGACATGGGTAAATGGATAATTTGTTCACTTCGACATAGACATACATACTTAGACGTGAAATATGTATGAAAATTTTAGATATATTTGCTTGGATTATGAGTGGCATGTGAGGGGAATTGATAAAAGAAGTATTCCATAAGTAAATGAGATGTTGTTGGTTAAATTGGATGTGTTTTTGTGTTTCTCTTGAATCATAAGATCGAGGTTAGTTGATTTGGGATGTCTAACTCGCTGAACGGATAGGTTCTACTGAATATATTTCTGTAATTTGGCCATTTCTTGGTCTATAAACCTGCAAATTGGATAATTTTAATTGGAGATTAAACTAGAGATAGGTCTAAAACTTTCATGGAGGAGCCAAAATCTGATTATGCTTCTAAGAGTTTTGATTTATGTTTTGAAGTTGAGTTTTGGCTATTGTCCTTATTTTTGAACAGCCTTTAGTTTTGGGGTATAACTCCCGATATAATTAACTAAATTCATGAAATTTATTCCATTAGAAACTTAATACATATGGGAATGAAATAAATTGATAATATGATAGGCCAATGAGGGAATTAAAGGAAGAAGAAGGACCAATATGCAATTATCCTAAAGTCAACTTATAGACCAATAATATTAATGCATGTGTATCCAATAGAATTGTAACACGTAGTTTAATAGAATTGTAACACATGATCCAATATAATTGTAACACATGGTCCAATATAATTTTAACACATGGTCTAATAGAATTATAACACGTGGTCTAATGGGATTGTAACACATGGTCCAATAAGATTGTGACATATGGTCCAATGGGATTGAAACATGTGTCTAAGATTAGAAAATTCATAAAAAGGCATATGGAGAGGGGAGATGGACAAAACTTTGATGGTTTAACTTCATAATTTTCTCCTCTCCATTTCACCTTCTTCATCCCATGATTTTTCACTTGGTGATTCAAGCAAAATCAAAGAGGAAGAGAAGGAAAAACATTAGAAGAACTACTTTGCCAATTTTAAGGTTTGGGACTACAATTAGTCTAATTTCTCTTTATGTGTGTGTTTGAATGGATAAAAAGATTCATTTGGATGTGAATGGTTTCTGGGATGATGCTTTGGTGTAATTTTAGTATTATCTTGCATAGAATTGGTTGAATATGATAAGAGAGTATCATATAGTGGAATTCTGTCTAGGTTTGTTGGTCAGTCACATTGTTTGAGTCATAACTCAGCCTACAGACCTCCAAATTGTGTGATATTAGCTGCATATGAAACCTAAGACATAGAAATAAATATTCTAGAAGGGACTTTGAGTTAATTCTGGCTTTATGACTTTGGAAATTGAGACAAAAAATGGTGACTTGATGTTTCCCTTATTTTGGAGCGGCTTGTGATATTTGGTCTATATCTCATGAGTTAGGAGTCCAAATAATCTGATTGTTAGTGCTATAGAAATGAGAGACATAGACAGACAAATGTCTAAAAGACCTAAAAACCCAATTTTGACATATGCATATTAAGGAATAGGTAGTGGTATGAATGGAGAGAGGGTCTGTCACAACCGTGACATTGTTTTCGTTTTAGATTTCTACCACATCTTATCCGAACCTTTATGAATGTGTATGAAAATTTTCAAACACCTAGAAATAAATGAAATAGGACTTACCACATGTGAATTGGGAGACTAAACATTGGAATATAAGATTGAGCATAACGCATTCCAAAGAAAATTTACATGTACATAAATGATTGTTACGCATATTCATTACTCATATGTGTATAGTATGATTATACAAATGTGATTTTGATACCCTTCTAATGGTGGTAAGCCATGAATTGCACATGTGAACAAAACTATAGATTTTATGACCTGAAATGTATATCATATGACTTGTTAGTCATGAAATTGGTAAATGATTAAAAGAAAATGTCACAGTGCCTGCTTTGTTGTCTTGGTGGTGGATAGATGGGCATACCTATAGGGTTACAGTGCAGCTACTACAGTTTGACACCATCGGTGTCCACAATTCAATACCTTTGGGTATCCATAGTTCGATACCTTCAGGTATTCACAATTTGATATCTTTGGGTATCTACAGTTCGATACCTTCGGGTATCCATAGCACCTGTTATCCACACCCACAGAAAATGTGCAGGCCTAACACAGAAAGTAAAGTAAAGAGATATAAATAAGAAATATAGTATGACAACATAAATAAATGGTATATAAATGAGCATTTGCATTTGTATTGATAATTTGTATCATTGAGTGTTGAATATCAATGTGTTGAGTTCTGAAGGTGAATTTATGATATATGAAAAAAAATATTGAAGTATGTTTGCATTATTTATTTGATTAAGTATGCCATCATTATTTATATTTGTGCGATGTTCATGAATGTATGTACTTGGCGGATGACTGCTATGAGTCCTCATCTAAACTAAGTATTTCCCCACTAAGCTTTCAAGCTTAGTACGAGTGTTAATTCGTGTAGGTCTAAGTCATAGAAGTGAGATAAAGGGAACATCAATAGGGAATAAGGCCAACGATAGAAGAAAAAGTACTTTTGGAAGGCGTTTTTAGTTAAAGATGATTGTACAAGTAATGGTTAAAGGAAATTATGTGTTTTCTTTTGGATTACCATGTAAATGTAAAAAAATGTTTTACTACTGTTAAATGATAATGTTAAGTATTGGGGAGTTTCGTAATGTGCATATGTATAACATTGAATAGAATTGTATATCTTGAATGGGTATAGAAATTTGGTTACTATGTGTGTGGATGGTCATAGGTTCCATATAAGGGGTGTTACAACCTTCTTGTAGTGAAATCACCGTGCACATCACTATAATAGGAACATAGTAAGATATGATCCTAACAAAGTTATTTTCTCCAGCTATTAGCTTTTGATCAGTTTATTCATTTGGTCATAAGGTTGGGATCTAAATTTTTGGAAACTACATTTATTTATTCTGCCAACCTTGAGTATTGGAGAGTTTAGTTTGAAATAATTTAAAATTGTTGGGGCAGTCCATCAATAAGCCATGGTTAGTAGTTAAGGATTTTAATTGGACTCTCATTTTTCAAGAGTCTGAAGGAGAAAGGCTAGGTGGTAGAAATATAAATGATTTGTAGAACTACTTATTCTTCACTCATATTTTCAGACCCAAGTTATAAGAGAGCTTATTCTACATGTAGTAATAGGTAAGGAAATTAAAAGGAAATTAGATAGAGCAATATTTAATACATTATGGCTTCCAAGCTTCAAATGAAGCATGACTCACTTTTATCAACTTTTGTGCTTTGATTATACACCTATTAAGGTAAATTTAGTTACTAATATTGGCTGTATGAAGTTTCTTTTTACATTTGACAACTTTTTAGCCTAATTTGAGAGCTTTTAGGATGTAATAGTAAAGGGAGTAAGCCTTCGTGTCAAGGGCATAAAATCTTTTAAATTAGTGAAGAAGCTCTAAAATGTCAAATTGGAAATTCGAAAATTGCATTCCATCATAATTAAGAGCACTAAATATCCTATCTCAAAGCTAGGGATGCCTAATTGTATATCTAATCATAAAAATATTTATTTCCTCGTGATTCTTCTCTCAAACCCAAAGAAAAGAAGCTCTTGATGCTTTTTCATATGCACTTTATAATCATCACTCTTTAGTCAAACACATGGTAAGAGTAAATTAGTCAAGAAGGAGATAAAAAAATTAAAAAATTTTATAACACCATTTTATGTTGGAGGAATGCAAACAAATTATGCTCATTAAATAATGAGGATGCTTCATCCATTGAGAAGCACTCAGATATTAAGACCTTAATTCTCAATCTCTTCAGGAAATCAATAGGAACCTCTTCCTATACTGGCTCTATTTTTAGGAACTTGCTCGTTTTATTCATGATTTACTCTCCCAAGATTACAAGGAATCCCTTTTGAAGCCTTTTAGCAAAATGGATGTTAAACATGCATTGTTAAACCTTAACCCTGATAAGGCATTAGGTCTAGATGGTTTCAAAGCCTTTTTCTTTCAATGAACTTGGCAATTGACTGGTAATTTGATCTCTAAAATTGTTACAAAAAATTTCCTCCTTAAACTAGACTCCATGCTTAAAGAACTAAAAAACATTTATGAGCCTTATTCCTAAAAGATACAACCTTGATTCATTGATTGATTTTTTCCCCATCTCTTGTTGTTGTTTATAAAATCATTTGAAAATCTTAGCTAATCGACTTAAAGCTACACTAGAAAGTCTCATTAATATTAGCCAAAGTACTTTTATTAAAATCAGGAGCATTGGATACAATTTACTTCTTATTCAAGATCTTTTTAAGGGATAGAAAAGTAATAAATTATTAAGTTACTTTATAATGATTAAATTTAATAAGGCATTTGATTTAATGAAATGGAGATTTATCTTAGACTCTCTAGTTGCATTTGGGTTTCCCCCTTTTTTTTATTAGTTAAAACTCTTTTTCCAAAATTTGTAGTTTCTCCTTTAAATACCTTTTACCTTCTACTTTGACAACTAGAAGTTCTGAGCCTAAAAAAAACTAATCCTACTTCGTGTTAGGTAGTTGGAGACTTCTTACTTATCAATAAGTTATAATTCACTCCCCCTAATTCATTAGATCGAAACTGCAATATATCTTGAATCCTGTATTTAAAGAAAATGTAGATCTTTATGTAATAGAGAACTTCCTATTCCTCTTAAGGAAGTCCTAAAGGATCATGAAGCCTCTAAATGGTCATTCTCGTTGGTTAATTTCTTTATGGAAAAAAGACCAGTTTACCCTATAATGAATGCGTAGGCATAATAATAATTAACATAGATGGAATTACCAAGGTTCTAATCAATAAGGAGAATTTATTCATCTTCAAATTAGAATCATAAGCTGGACTATAGCACATCAATAAGCTTGTTTTGATTTTTACAAAAGTGGAAACATGACCCTCAAATGGAGAAACTAAGGATGAAATATGTTCTTATTTGGATAAATATCCACAATGTCTTATTAGAATATTAGTCAAAAACTAGGATTTATAGCAAACCAATATGTATGGATAAGGAAAAAATTACCGAAATAGGATATTGACTTTCATAATTTAAACAATTAACTAGCCATGTACACCTATCATTTTTATAGCATAGTCTAGTGAATATGAGTATTGTCCTTATGAGGACTATAGTACTCGTAATAACTATCTTTCTATTATCTAATCTAGCAAAACAAATGAATGAATTAATAGAAATGATAAATCAAACTAAAAATACTAATATATTATAACTACAAAGTCTGTAAAGGAAATAAAAGCAACCCAACATTAATCAATCAACCTATCAACCCCTATAAAACTATCAAACATAGGGGTATAAATAGAACATATTAGCTAGAAATTCTAGCACCAACAAAATCAGCTTGCCTTCTTTACTTTTTTCTCCATTTTTCTAGTTGGCAAGTGTGTAAATGTACTATCTTTCTCCTACTTGTGAAACTTTTGTCATGTGGTCCCTCTTTTTACTTGTTTTGTAGCAAATTGTGAGGAAATTGTAGAAGTTAACAACCTCAAAATCCCTTAGCACATAGGTAAAATTCCATAAGCTATTATATGTCTTTTAATGTAATTTTTAATCACCCTACACTAGTTTATAGTTGGATTGTATGTTGTGATTGTGTTGGACAATAAATTGATGTCATGGAAAGAGAAAAGAATGGAGAAAAGATGGCTATAAAATAAGAAAAAAAGAGGATCTAGGAGAGGAGGATAAGGTGAAAGAGATGACAATTTTTAGAAAATTTAAGCTGTATTAAGCGGAAAAATAAAAAATGCAAAAAGTTAACACTAAAACTGGAATTATTTCCAAAAAGGTTATTTTTAATTAATAGAAATAAATGAGGGTAAAATAGAACTTTAATAAATAAGGTTCTTTTAGTAATTATAGTGGTTAGGTTAATAAGGATTTTTTTGTAATATTTAAGAATAAAGTGGAAAAGAGAATAAAGTTAGATCATTAAGTGAAATTGGGTTGAAAAGTTTTCTTAAATTAGTCTAATAGAATTTTGTAATGTGTAGGTCCGAAGGTCCAATTAAGGATTAAATTAGATTATCAATTATTTGAATCCAAAATTAAGGTAAGGATAACCTTAAACTATACTCTTAGAATAGTATTTTTGTTATTAACAAATTATTATATGGTGAAGGATATTTTGAATTAGTAATTAATTAAATTAAAGTTTACACAATTACATTTATGGACTTGATATTATTTAAATTATATTTATTTTATTTTGCAAATAATTAACAAAGTACAAGGTGTTTTCCTTTTATATGTTGTTACGTATTATAAGGTGTATCGCTTGTTAATTCGACCAAAAAATGTGTTAATTAGAGACTGGTTGATAATAGGTTGTGAATAAGTGTTGTAAATCATGAATTTGCTGCTTACCTAGGATAAGTTATATTTAATGGCCTTAGATTATTAGGTTGTTTCGATATGGGTGAGCGATGGCTAAGTATCTATTTGTGGAATAGGTGTTGGGGCATTTTGAGTCTCAGGGATGTTCTTTGCCAATGGCTAGGTACTAGAGTGGTACCAGGATATCCTGAGACTTGGGGGATATCTTATATCAATAGCTAGGTACTAGAGTAGTACCGGGGTACCAAACTAGATTAAGAAATTATGGTACCTGTGCCAATATTTATACATCTAATTACATTTCCACTTGGGGAGAGACTATGATGAGTAAAGATGAGTCGACAGACCATTGAATGCAAGACCACTAGGTTAGGTAATTCAATTAACTATGAGATAAATCATAAATGGTAGTAATAAAATAATATTAGTCTTAATCATTGCTTTGCTAAAATTTTGGATTTTTGTTAATTGTTTGAATAGACTGAGTAAAAGGTTGTGTATCTTCATATTATATGAATGTTCTAATCGCTTGACTAAGTTATATTTTTTTTATATTGAGTTATTTGATTTTAAGGGTGCGGTTAGTTACCTTTACTAAGTAGGCAACTCACCCCTTGCTACTTTCTTTTTTTTAGGAGAAAGAGAGATTGTTGATAACCCTAGTGCACATGATTGATAAAGTGGAGTTTAGGTAGGGCTAGCAGATTAATTTGAGTAAATTTTTTTCATTATATATATTTTTGAATGTGACAATTTGGATAGTTATGTTTGTATATAATACTTTTGTAACAAACAAATATCTTTTTTGGAACTAATAAGCATTTTGGTAATTAACATTTTGCTTTGGAAACAATTTGGATAATTGCAGTTTGAGAATTTTGGGAGCTTCACAATAACAAACCAAAGAAATAAACAAGAATGAAATAATCAAATTATAAACAAAGTTCAAATGTTGAATCCAACTAGAAAATTTTTATGCTTGAATTTATGTTGATTTGATTATTAATCCTATTTTCTCAGACGAGTAGAAATTTCAAAGTTATAATCACATTCTTTTTTAAGAAACACAACTACTACCCTTAAGTTGATTAATTAAAAATTATTAATAATCAAAAGACTATATTAACTTATTTTTAGAAATTCTTTATTAGATTTGACTCGAATGCAGAAGATTTATGTGGCCCTATTTAACTCTTATTATTTAATGCCAAGATATTTTCAAACATTTGATTTATTAATCTTTACATATGAAATCTAAAATTGAATTAAAATGCTAAAAAATTTCAAAGATAAGAAATAATCAATCCAAATAAATAGTTTTGTGGTTAATCTTATCTAAATATATCAAAGTTTATTTCATAATGATATGAATAAAATAAAAAAATAAAAAAGAATACAAAATAAAATAATTTATTCTCATGGATCTTGAAATCTTAAAGTTCTTTACTTAAATCTTGATGGAAACCCATACTTCCCTCAAAATCTACACCTTTTCTTTTTAATCTCAAAATGTTATAGTTCAACTTTGTTAATTCATATCCCATAATAACAATTTCCCTCTCCTTTGTTCTCCCAAGAACCTTAAAAATTTGAAGCATCACTATTAACATGGCTTTAACATCGAAATAGATTTATGTTGCACTTGTGTTACTTAACTACTTAATTTTCAAGCCATAAATCATTTATCATTTAAGTACATGGGTTTATCTTTAAAAAATGAGATTGAAACCATAAACACAAGTTAGACACTTTTTTGTGTTATAAATCATATTACAAATCCTTCTTCTAAGATAGGGGTAATAGACTTAAGATTTGAAGGAAATTTCTTTATATAGAGCTATAAGCAAAGTGGGAGATGGTTTATAATGAAAAAAATTTATAAGGAATTTCTTAACCATATGGTTATCTAATTCTCCTTCTAGTAAAGCCATATTCAATGATAGCCTTACACTATACCATGTTTTAATAGAAATCTATACCTTAACTAATGTGATACATATAAAAACACCTTTTAGGTATAATGATTACCTAATTAAGCTAGAGGATTTCAAGGGAGCGTTGGATAAAGAAATGGCTACTACTTTTTATATCTTTGTAACCTAAAAATGTTTATGGAAGTTAGAAAGGGTGAAATACGAGCTGAAGTTATTAAACTGAAAGCATTACAATAATACTTGGCATTTAAGGAAGATGTGGCCATCTTAAACCAAAAGCAAAATAATCTCAATCAATATCTAGATGATTAAATTAAGAAAGCTCAAGAAAGAATATCCTTAATGAATTACATTTAAGCATTAGCTGTCCATCATTTTGTATTAAAATAGAAATAAAGATTGTAATAGTTATAAGAAGGAGATAGAAACTCCAGCTATTTCAATAAAATAAAATTTTAAAGGATAAATGTGAACAGGATTACATTATTTACAAAGGACTCTGATCAATTATTCAGAAAGTAGTAAGAGGCTCTAAAATTACTTCTTTAGCACCTTGGGCACTTACACTAACAGTTGTTCAATTGTGTATACTAAACTTTTTCATTTCTATGAAAATAATAAATGAATTAAATGAATTCCTTCTGAAGCATTTCAAGTCATTAGAAATTGAGGAATCTTTTTATATTTTTGATCCATATCTATACAATGCCCTTGGCCCTGATGGATTAAATGTAAATTATATTAGGAATCCTATAGATGGATGATAGATGGATGTTTGACTATATTGTTCTACCCATAATTGATAAATTTTGCTTGATATTTTATACTTTTATTGTATATTTGGTACTTAATGTGCTTCAAGTATGTTAGCAGGTGATAATTGTCTTTATGGACTTAAAGGAGAAGAATTTGGGTAAAAATGTGGAGTAAAATAGAAAATCAACAATTTGGAAGTAGTGCATAACCGTACACTTTGTATGCTCGTGCAATTTCACGCTACTCGAAGAATTTTGATTATGCATAGTCTGATGCACGGTTGTGCATAACCCAAAATATAGGTTTTCATATAAATTTCACATTTTTGGAGGAAATGAAAGGACGAAGCGGTTGACATTGTTATGAGATGTTCAGACGTGATTCCAGAGGTGATTTAGAACTTAAGGAGTAGAAGAAGTAGGATTTTTATCGACAAATCCATCAAAAGGCACGATCAGACATCTAAATTGTCAAAATACATGATAGAGAACAATCAAAGAGAATTAGAATTATGATTCCAATGTTTTCTATATATATGGATATGATTTCATGTTCATCGATGTATAGCTAATTTTTCTATTAGTATTTAGGCTAGATGAACCTTAATTGAATACTTTAACATGTTTTGATTATTTTATAAATGTAATTGACGATTGATTATTACAATCCAATTATTTCTTTTATGATTTTCTATTAATCTGATTTATTAGACTTTAATATGATTTTATATTTGGTGATTGAGAAATCCTAGGTTGAATAGATCCATGATATTGGCAAAATGTTGATTGCAATCCTAAAGATAGCATGACATAAATATTCTGGATTAGGTCAAACCTAATAGAGGAATTCTCAATACAGTAACACAATTTGATAAGTTTTAACCTGAACAATTTGGTTAGAGACTTTAGAATTAGTTGTTAGTAAACTTAAGGTCAGCTACTAGCATACGTTAGGAATCTCCATAGTCCAACAAATCAACAACACAATTGTATGAAAAATAATCAATCAATTAAGGGTTTAAGAGGATTCGATGCCTAGATACTAATTATTTGATATTGGTAATTATTCTAGTGACTCCAATTTTTTTTGCCTAATTTGTGTTGCTTGTTTAGTTTAATTATTTAAATTTTAGTTTCTCGAATTAAACCATAATTAATCCATAGGCTAAATAATAGAATAATGGTCATTACTAGTATTCACCATCCTTATGGGATCGACCCACATTTGGCAGTACTAGCTACAGTTATGTCGTGCACTTGTAGTATTAAATATTTACTAACACACTTTTGGTCAATTAATGGATTAAAACTAATGTTACTAACTCTATTATGGAATTCTTTAAAATGGGAAAATATTAAAGATACTTAATACGACTTACATTTTTCTTATAAGAAAGAGTCCTAATATAGCCTCTATAAAGTACTTAAGGCCAATCTCATATTGCAATGATGTATAAAATCTTTTCTAAAATTTTATCTTTTAGAATGAGGTCTAGTTTAAGCTTAATAATCGATCCAGTATAAAGAGATCTTATTTAGAGAAGACACATTGGTGACAACATCATCTTAGTTAAATTTTATTCAAAAACTACCATAAGACAACCTCAATCAAGAGTTGCACTATGAAATTGACTTTTACAAAGCCCTTGACTTAATTAATTGAAACTTCATTCTATGTACTTTGGAAGCTTTTGGTTTTCCCTGAAATTTATTGGATGGATTAAGTAATGCATCACTCGTACTTCCCTTAATATCTTAATCAATGATGAGCCTACATAATTGATAAGAGGATCTAAGGTTTTAACAAAAAATGATCCTCTTTTTTTTTGGAAGTTAAGAAAGGATTAAACTAATAATATATCAAGTTGAGTACATTATAAAAAAGTGAGCAAGAGGCCCTTTAAGAGATCCTGCTAAACATAATCTTATCTAACAACACTTAACTAAGTGGATTGGGCATACTTTACGCCTTGAACATCCATCAATTAACTTTCAACAAAATTAACATAAAATATAAAAGTAATAAAGCACTATCAAACGTAAAATTATAAAAAACCTAACTATGCATACATTCTAAATTTAAGGTTATTATCTTGACCATTTTAGAGCCATTATTTTTCAACCAACTCCTCCTTTAAATGTTAAGGTCATATTCGTCATCATATTAGGACTCATGCTTCTTATGCCCAAAATTTTCCATCCCATGGCTCTCAATCTCTTTCTAATTGTCTCCACCAATCTCTTTTCTTATTCCCTATTGGTTTTAACTCAAGAAAGTATGGCTTCTCAAAGGAGCGTATTATGGTTGCCTCCATTCTCACTAAGATCTCTTGCTTTAATTTAACACCTAACTCCTCCTTTCCTAGTTCTCTTTCATCCTTTACTTCCCTAACATTCACTTCTTTTTTGTAGTTCTCCTTTTCCCTTTCTATGCATTCATCCATTATATCCATCTTCATGTAAGAGCTACTTTCCTTTGAATTATTCAATATTTTATTCATATTAAATTCCATTTTTTCATCACCAACCTAAGGATGAGTTTCCCTTTAAAGACATCAACCAAAAATTTTCTCGTGTTCATAAATGACCTGCCTAAAATAAGTTAGCAATTCCTATACTCTTTAAAGTCTAACACCGTAAAGTCCATTAGAGTAATGAATTTGTCCACCTTGACCAACACATCCTCCACTACACCAAACGGTTTAGTTATAAATTGATCCATTAACTGAATAAACATAGAAATCGACTTCTCATCTCTTAGCTCCAGTTTCCTAAAAATTTACAAAGACATAGATTAATACTGTCACTTAAGTCATATAAACATTTAGCAAACTCTAAATCACCAACAACATAAGGTATAGTAAAACTAACTTGGTCCTTTAATTTTAAAGGCATATGGTTGGTAATTATGTAACTGTAGCTTTCAGTCAGAGAAGCCATTTGTTTATCCCTCTAAGTTCACTTATTTAATAGTATATGCTTGAGGAACTTTCTTTACTTGTAATTTTTTAAGGTTTTTCATGAAATTTACAAATTGTACATCCAATTTTTTCTTTTTTAGTCGTTTTGGGAATGAAGTCTTCGATGCATATGAAGGAACATGAACATAAGGAGTTTCTTCTTTCTTCTCTTCATCTTTGTCCTTTTGCTTTTGATGTACATTGGAATGGTGTTTAACCATTATCTTGGTTCGTTCTTTTAAACCACTTTCACTTATATCTATTATAGCCTTCAATTGCTCCCTTAGATTAGACCTTATGTTGCTCAAAAGACTCCCCACCCTTCATGTAGATAATGCAGGCTAATTAGCTAACTTGAAACTCTAAATTATGGATGGAATAATCATGATTCTTTGTTATTTGGTCGAATTTAGCTTCCATCATCTTTTGGTCCCCATTGTGGCTCTTGAATTCAGAATTTAAAGCATCCATCAATTTTTTCCATCTTTGATTCCAAACAACCAAGCCTATCTTGATGAAATTTTTGTGGGCCTTGAAATCTTATTTGATTTCTTACACTATTAGGCCAAGACAAATTTAAGTGGTTCTTCAACCCAAGATTGTAAGTATTAGCGTAGGGATTGTTACCTCTTCGACCATACTGTGTTATCAGAAAGTTAAGCTACTCCATATTATTGTTTTTCGCTAGGAAGCAATTAGCTATGATGATTTTCTTGTTCATATAACTTGGATCCATACTAAATCTCCTTTAGTGGACTAAATGATGTAGTTTTTAGGATGTTCAATTATTTGGTTAAATTTGTTAACTTAACCTATAATATTGTCACGTAATTCATATCAAGCACTCCCTTTTGGTCTCTAAAGGTTGGCTGCTGTTTACTTCTTTCTGATGTCCAAAGATGGCTATTAGTTTCCATCTCTTATAATGACTTATGTGTCACTTCAATCATTTTCATCATTAAAGAGCCACTAACTGTAACATTAATGGTGCCTCATATGGTGTATTCACTCCATTGTAAAACATTAGCAAAA
Source organism: Erythroxylum baracoense (assembly GCA_025629805.1). Classification (NCBI taxonomy): domain Eukaryota; kingdom Viridiplantae; phylum Streptophyta; class Magnoliopsida; order Malpighiales; family Erythroxylaceae; genus Erythroxylum; species Erythroxylum baracoense. Next base: position 29,907,382 of record JAOTAY010000007.1, on the reverse strand, counting down.
GGAACTCTTTGGAAATTTATGATATGGACAACCCTTTTGCATTTCCTTGAATCACTTCCATGCTTTATATAAAGACTCCCCTTTGTTTTTCTGAAATTTTGTAATTTTCTTTATAAGCATTGTAGTATTTATTAAGGGGATCTACTTAGCCAAGAAGGCTCACACTAGCTACTTTCATGTTTTGATATAATAGGAATAAATCATACTATATTTTTCTAAGTGTTTAATGTATTTTTAAGTGTTTCTAAGATGATTATCATGTGTATAGGTTTAGAATTATGTTATTATTAGTGTTGTTTTTCCGTTCTAAGTGTCTGTTTGTTTTAGAGCATAAATTTATTCTTAATTTTATGTTTAAAAGTGTTGGAAATCAAGACATTGAAGAATGAAAAAATGTGAAGGATGTCATGATCGTGCATAAGGAGCACGATCATGACTGGCGCTGTATGAACTGCATGGCTCTCTATCACAATTATGACATCTATTGGTTATGAGATGTCTTGATAATGATTTATTGAGAGTTGACTATTAGTTGCTAGTCTTTTCTTACAAGAAACAGGACAAAATTTAGATGGAGATTATATTTTAAAGGGATATGATGTTTATGTAATTTTTGGATATATTAAGACTAATGGAAGTCTAGTTTTAGGGGGCATAAGAATCTTGGAATTTGGATCTTTATAGAGAGAGTTATGATTAAAAGAAGATAACTTGTTCATAAAGGAACATTAGGAAGAAAAGGATGTAAACATTGCATATAAGGTTAGGTTAGCTTAATGGTTGAGGAGAAATTGAGCTGAATTGATAAGTGAATTATTGACCTATTGACATATGTTAGAATAACATTTTTGATGATTGATTAGGGATGAATTTGGTTGTGGTGTTGATGTTAAATATGTGTTGGGAATTTAATGAATGGATTGGTTATGTTCTATTTTGATTTTGATGCTTAAAAGACCACAATTGTGAATGAATGATTTGAATTGGAATTAGAGATGAATTGATGAGGAATTGAAATATCTTTAAGGTATAATTGATAAACTATTATGAAGGTGTCAAAATTTGAAAGAAAAGTGGAAGGAAAGTGAAGCTGAACTTTCAGTTCACCCATCCCACGATCGTGGGAATTGTATTGATTCCTTCTCACGATTGTGGAAATTCTTAACAGTGAGAAAGAATTGTGTTTTGTGTTCTAGTAAGGATAAGACACTATACATAGGTGTATTTAAACTTGATTGAGGCTTAATCATGATTTAGAAAACATTGTAAGATAGTGTATACACTCAATTGACATGTTCCAGGGTATGAAATGTTTTTACTGATCATGTTGTAATTGTGTGTTGATTTTGTCTTGAATTTTGTTTTGATGGGCTATAATTAGTAAATTGGGAATTTATCATCTCAATTGATGTAAGTGATGAGGTGATATGTGCATCTAGTCTAAGAAAAATGTTAAAGAGTAAAACAAATTGATACATGGGAATTTAGGTTGATTAGGCCTATGAAATGATGACATATGACAATAGAAATATGTGACAAATGGCACTTTAGAACAATCGTGGCAAAGAGGCTGAATTAAGTGAGGCATAATCATGCCTCCAAATCATGATCGTACCAGAGGTTTTTCCAAGCACAAAGTTTTACATATTTTTAGGGTTCTGAGCTACTTTTGGAATCAAACAAAGCGGTAAACCCTAGACACGACCCTAGAATCCTAAAGCAATATATAAGAACATGAAAATCACCAAAAAGATGTAGCAGTCATGCATCAAAGTGGATCAAAATGGAGAAATCGAAGATGAGCTTCAGAAAATTCTAGCATTCTAGATCAAAGAGTCAACAATTTTTATTCATTTCCTTTTACTTTATTCATAATCCTTAGTGTGTACTTGGATTTACATGATGTTCAAAATGTATATGGATTTTTTAAATAGAATTAGGAATTATTTTGTGAACTTTAACTATTGTTGATTTCAGTATATCTTTTGATTTTTATGATAATTGTCATGTATATAAGAGTGAGTTAAAGTAATTAGTGTTAAGGTATATAACGAGAGTTGGCAACTTAATAGACCTACAATTATCAAATTAAAGATCAATTGAAAAGAGATCTTAGTTATAACATTAATTATCTAATAGATTACTTTAGATATAATTGAATAAGTTATGAGTAGTTTGTGAATCTAGAGATTCAAAATATGTAAATATCAATTTCAATTAGGGTTAATTAATTAGATCTTGAGAGAGAGTAACTAAAAACTGTGGAAATTTAGGATAAAATATAAATTTGATCAACAAGATTAAAGAATCAAAATAAGGATAGAATAGTTCCTAAGTATTCAACTTTGATCAAACCTTAATTTTTTTAGCAGCTTACTTATTTATTTGCTTACTTGTTTCATTTATTTATCTATTTTAATTTCTATTATCTATTTTAATTCAAATAAATTTCTTAATACCTTAAATAAGGTTAGATTCAAATTGTTTAGGTGTTTATAATCCTTGTGGGAACGATACCCTTAATACTACAATATACAATATATAGAACTTACTCCATAAGTTTTTGGCATTATTGTCATTGATTTTATCATTTAGAAGGTTTGAATTCATTTGATTTAAGGAATCAATGTCCTCCTTGTGTCCTTGTGATTGCATGAACACAAGAATTACCTAAAATTCAAGCATGGTTAAAGAAACTCTAATCCTCGACATCACAAGGCAAGAGCAAGAGATCCGAAAAGCTAAACGTCAAAAAGAGAGAGAGAATGATGGTAAAAGAATTAAATCACGGATAGCATCAGAGAATAGTTATGGACTTCAAAAGGATATGGTTCAATAGGAACAAAAGTGAGTCACTCAACCACTGATGCAACCAAATTCATTCGAGATCAAACTAACATTGTTGAATTTGCTACAGCCTAATGTGTAATTTTATAAGTGAGTCAATAAGGATCCCAATGCTCATCTAGTGAATTTCTTAGGAATATGTGACACCTTCCAATATAATGACATGCTAGAAGATGTTGTTAGGATGAGGCTCTTTCCTTTTACACACAAGGATAGAGCCAAGGCGTGATACAATTCACTCGACCCAACCAACATAGAAGTGGTTGGTGTGAGTTTTTCTAGGTAAGTATTTCCCTCTAACGAAGACTACAGAAGTGGTATAAGGACTTACAAAGGATATGTCTTCATCATACCCTACCAAAGGAATTCCTATTGCAGACTTTTTATAGTAGAGTTAATCCACCCATGAGGGGCACTATAAATGTAGCTGTTGGAGGATCCTTAATGTATAAAACGGTTGGGGAAGCAAAGACTTGCTAGAGGAGATGATGAATAATAATTGTCTTTAGACGTCGGACCAAAGTAGACAATAGTCAACCTTTCAAGATTAGAAGGGAATGATTTCTATCGATTTAGTGACAACACTACAGGCTGAAGTTGTTAATTTAACACAACATTTAAATAACCTAAAATCCTCCTCTTTGCTCCACTTAAAGTAATTCATCATGGATGCAAGTTATGCAGGCAAGGAAGTAATATCACAGCTAATTTCTTCTTAACGCCAAAAAAAAAAGTCAAGCAACTCATTTGTATAGGCACACAGTTTGGTCAAGGAGGAGAGAATAATCCCTATTTGAACATATACAATCTTGAGTCGAGGAAACACCCAAAATTTTCTTGGTCCAACAATACAGGAACTCAGTTAAGGAATCAAGGCCCACCAGGATTTCAGTAAGAGAAGTCCAATACAATAGATTCTAGGATGGAAAAACTTATGGAGATGATGACTTCTAAATTTACGAATCTAGAAGGGAAGTTCGAGCAAGTAGCGAAGAAACATGCCTCTTCTATTCACAACATAAAAGTCCAAGTCAACCAGCTTGCAAATGCATTATCTACAGGAAATGTGGGGAGTCTACTAAATACTACTAAAGTAAATCAAAGGGAGCAACTCAAGGCGATCACACTTAGGAGTGGGAAAGGGATAAAAGAATCAACAAAAGAAAACCTAAAATTCACCTTGAAAAAGACCAAGAAAAGTAAAAAAGGATACAGAAAAGAATGAGGGTCCTCCTTAAGTTGCTCCTCTACCATTCCCATCTAAAATTCCATTCCTGTAAAGATTTCAAAAGAATAAATTGGATGCATAATTTGGAAAGTTTGTGGAGAAGCTGAAGACTTTGCAAATTAACTTATCTTTTATGGAGGCATTGGGACACATGCCCAAGTACATGAAGTTTCTAAAATACATATTAATATACAAGCAGACTTAAGAAGATAACCAGATAGTAGCACTAACAGAGAGTTGTAGTTCTATTATCACTAGCCATATGCCTTCCAAACTAAAGGATCCAGGGAGCTTTACGATACCCTGTGTGGTTGGTGAATTAGAATTTAAGAAATGTTAGTGCGCTTAGGCCCAATTATCAACCTTATTCTTTTATCAATCTTTAGGAAACTAGGGTTAGGTAATATGAAGCTAACTTCGATGCTTATTTAGTTGGTAGATCAATCGCTCAAGAGACCTTTTGGTTTGGTGGAAGATGTTACAGTTAAGGTGGATAAAATCATAATTTCTGTGGACTTTCAAGTATTATATTTTGAAGAAGATAGGAAATGTACACTAATTCTTGGATGCCCATTTGTGAACATAAGGAAAGTGTTGATTGACATTCATAAAGGAAAACTTATTCTTTGGATTGGTGATAATCACGTAGAGCTCAATATGAACAAAGTCTTGAAAAATCCAAAAGAAAGTAGCTCTTATATAAAGATCGATATCATGGATGCATGTATTAAAGAGCAAGAGGAGAGTTGCGGTAAAGAAATAAGTTTGAGAAAGTGAGTTATGAGGAAGTTGAGACTAAGGAAGAGGGAGAGATAGAGAAGCTGGGTGCTCCAATACATGAAGACATACTAGTAAAAACTGAAGCACCCATACCACCCATCATTGAAAACCCACCAACTCTAAAGTTGAAGCCTTTACCCACACAACTAAGGTATATGTTTCTTGGTAAGTGCCAAACTCTACCCATCATTATTTCTAACCATCTTGATGGGGAGCAAGATAGTAAGGTGGTAAAGATCATAAGGAAGCGAATAAAGGCCATGAGATGGAAGATATTCGATATACGAGGTATAAGTCCTAATGTAGTTATACATAAGATTAACCTCAAAGAAAGAAGTAGAGTTGTGAGGGAATGTCAACAAAGATTAAACCATCATATGAAGGAAGTGGTCAATAAGGAACTAGTCAAGTTGTTAGACACGAGTATCATATACCCGATATCAAATAATGAAAGGTTAGCCTGGAACAATGCATACCTCAGTTTTCCCTTAAGTCTTATTTAGTTAAAATAAGCTCTTTAACTAAACCTAGCTATCGAACAACTTGAACAAATTTTTTAGATTTAATAGGACAATCGCATTATGAGTTAGGAAAATAGATTAATTAAGGTAACAATCACATAAGCTCAGGTCATTTAACCAAGTTTACGTTATCCCTAATGATTCAACACCATTAGTGAAGGAGAGCCATGAGTCCATGCATCACATACATGGCAAGGCAGTAGAAGTGTCGAAATCAAAATTGCAACCCCACGACATCCATAGAAAATCCAGAATCCATGTGCATGTATAAACAGATTATAAGAACATGAAATTACAACATATGTTCCTTATAAATACTCCTCCTTTCTTGAATCTTCTCCTTGTCTGGGTTGTAGCAAACACCAAACACCTTCCTTGGCCTCAAGAGAGCACGCAAAGATGAAGAAAAATCAATATGTAAGGGTGGTTAGAGTACCAAACAAGATGAGTTCAAGTAGATGCTCTAGTGAGAGTTAGATCAAGACCAAGTTACATGCAATTAATCTTATGCAACAATTGCTTAATATTGCATGAATAAAACTCAAGATCACTCCTCTCAACTTTCAAAACTTTCCTGGCCTTAGCCTCTCTATCGAGTGTGTTTCTTAGGTAAATTTTTTTGTATGTATATAAGTAAAGAACTCATTTATGTACCACCTGTCATTAAGTTAGTCATGATCGTGGCCTATAAACAATCCCGAAAGAGAGAATGATTCAACATTACACAGTGAATATATGCCCAAAAGTGTTCTTTGACTTCGATTTCACCTTGAAACTGGATTGAGGAAGCCTAACCCTCCATAGGTCTCCAAAGAATGAGTGATCTGCCCCTCCTTTGCTTCCAAAACCAATCCATACTTTATTAACCCCTCAAATGTCCATTTATATGGAAAATCAGGGTTCTGGAAAGATGCATTGTGCATCCAATCGTACAAAGCAATAAATTGTTGATTTTCATCAAGATACATGGTTGGATCGTGTATCCAATCATGTAAGTCTAAAAAATGCACCTCCTAATGTATACATGACCGTGTATCTTTCAGATCATCTTGAAAACTTCATTTTCTTACATTTTTTTGTCCAATCTTCACTTCAACCCATCTTCTTCTTGTTCCACAAGGACAATTGAGTGTGAGCATCAAGATGATGACTCAAAGAATGTGCTTTTAACTCACTTTAGCTCTTGAACTTCCAAATTATACCTTAAATCAAATATGAACCAAAATGAGTTTCTTAAACATTTCATAGCATTAATCACTAAGTGTTATGAAATCAATGTACAATTAATTAAGCACAAATAAACAATTATTGAAAAATGATTGTATTTTTTTAGTAAACTCAGGCATAAGTAGTACGTGTTAACTCTTCATAAGATCATACGGTTCATTATCAGAAAAGATTTTAAAGTTATAGGTTGTTTCTTATTAGCCTAGCAACGAGAGTCAAATGGTAATCATTTTATGCTCCTCTCGGTATTTATGGAATAATATGGACATACGTACATGATTTCCTTATTGTATGCCATTGCCGATGAAGACACACCGAACATGCATGGATGACACGTGTATATTGAAGCAGTTGCTACCTGTCAGTTTTATGCTTATAATTCTTATGTTCTGCGACCGCATAAAGGGGCACCTGGAACTACTTTTCTATTTTACATATATAGTGGAAAGGAATACATAAAAGAAGATTATATAGAAGTCTATCCAAACCGAAAGAAAGCTTTATACAGCTTATAATCATCCATTTGTTGTTTTATCGGGATTTTTCTTCCATATATTGTGAATTGGTCTTCCAGTTTTTATGGCTTCTCGCAAAGTTGGGCTCTTTCTCTCTGCCATTGTTTATGCTGTTCTCTTGCTCTCTTCTCTTGTTCAAAGTGATGGTACAAAGTTCTTCATCTTTGTGTCTGTTTCTGTTTATTCTTTTGTATGTTGTTTCTGTGTGATTGCATGTGAATCTTATGTTTCTTATTATGTTCTTTCTGTTTAGACTGCGATTTTTGTCTCTTAACTAATTTTATGCGAGGATCCAAGTCTTGGCATATAATTATACTCTCCAAAAAGATAGTCATTGAAAATACTTTAGACTTAAAAGGAAAGAATTCTCACGTACACAAAAAGAAGAAAGAAAAGAAAGAAATTGGGTTGGTTAACACATCCAAGGCACAAAATAAATACTAATAAATAAGAGAAACCCCATCAGTGTGCATTGTCTAGGCACATACAAGAGAATGAAGTTCCTTTCCTTCAGTTTTAACGTGCATGGACCAAGACAGGCTCTTAAGTTCAGAATATAGTGCAATCACTAAGCGCTTACCTTTCTTGAATCCATTAGGTAATTTTAAGATAGATTATGTCTTATTTTTGTTGATACATTTGCAGATGAAGAAGACAATCTTCTTCAAGGCATCAACAGTTACAGGACAGCCACGAGGTTATCTCCTCTTAACATGAACAAGAAGGCAGGATGTCTAGCCGAAGAAGTTGCAGAAAAGCTAGAGGACAGACCATGCTCTGCCACCAACTTCGGCACCTCTTTTCAACTGGACAACTACCCTGAAATATTGGACAAGTGTGGCATAGACCCTAACAACACCAGAGACGGTGTCATACTGCCTGTTTGTGTACCCAAATTGGTGCCAACTCTGGTCCTAACCAACTATACTCACACTCAGTTCGCTAGGTACTTGAACGATTCCAAGTACACCGGTGCCGGAGTTGGGTCGGAGGAAGACTGGATGGTGGTGGTTCTTTCCACAAGCACTCCCGGTGGTAGCTTTGCAGGGGCTAGTAGGTTGGTTTCCAGAATTAATTTCTGTAATTGCCTGGTTGGTTTTTTCGTGGGAGTGCTTGTTTATATAGTCTAGTCTCCTGCAGACATACGTTGCGAGTATGACTGTAGTCGCAAGAGTTTGTTGCCGGTTAAAATTTCAAGTGTTGTGGTCTCGTGCTGTCTTACTCGAAGATGAAACTTTGAGTGGCTTGTCCCATTCCCCGCTGGATATTTTATTACTGTTACGGAAACTAACTAGTTCTACGCAGCTAGGAGGCATTAGTTTATGTTTTAGATTCTCTTTTATTTTTCATATAACAATACCTTGACTTAATTTTAGATTATCCCACTTAAGAGTCACTAGGAGATTACTTAATTCTACGTACGTAGCTAGTTGGTATTAGTTTATTTTTTTGATTCTCTTTTATTTTACTTAAGCAATTCCTTAACGATCATTCCATCTAAGGGCAACCTTCCTTTTATCAAACTTACTAGACCGTTCGAACTTCGGATGTTCTATGACTCGGGTATTATTACCAAAAAAACTGATTTATGTTCGTGTCATTGGCTCTCAACACAGCGATCGTAGTTTCATTGCAAGTGCATGAAACATATCCAGCTTTCGTGTATCTATATATATATATATATATATATATATGCATTTTTTAGTTGGCAGAACAATTTTCCTTTTCGTTTAATTTTTGATCTCATATATCTTTGAAACTTTAATCTAAGATAAATTAATATACAAAAATTTTTAGTTGTGAACGATCAAACTTATTGAAGGGCTAACAAATAAATTTGAAGATGCTTTCCTTCCGCCGAACCTTATCCATTTCATGTGTATTAGATTTGAAATTTATGGCACGTATTCGATATTAGAATCGAAGGAATCAAGGTTAAAGGCAATTTTATAACAGCCAATTTTAGATAGTTTGAATAAGTTTGTGAATATGACCAGCTTTTTGTGTTTTAATTTTTCAAGGAAGTGACAATTTTATAAAGAAAGTAATTAATTGGACATTAGGTTAGCTAATGCAATAGCTACTTTTCTACTTGTTAGTTCAAGGCTTCTAATTTAATGAATTTAATTTATTTACATTTCAAATTCAAATTTATTTAACTACATTATTCAAAGGGTAACAATATAAAAAAGGTTATATAACTTAGTTATGTGATTAAATGAGAGGATAAATGTCTAACAACTCCTATTTTATAGGAACCAACGTAACAAATTCATTCAAACTGTTAGAAATGATTTTACAAAATTTGGGATGAATATTTAAGTATAGATGATGAAACTTGCTATTGACCTTATTCGACAGTTGGCTTTGAGACAGTCAAAAATTTATCCAAACGTTTGGATATTTGAAGATATATTATCATAGATGATACGGAAGACGTTTTAGCATATTCAAAATTGACTTAATCAGTTGGTTTAAGATAAAATTGAAGTAACGACTAGTATATGTGAAGAAAATTTCAAAAGGATTATTGAAGAGAACTACTATTTTAAGGAAGTGTTGCTGCATTAACTCATTATCAGATTTAAAATATATCAGTAGCAGCTATATCTAGACTAGAAAGTCATATCTTTATCTACCCTATATGTTTTAGAAAGTGAAAACACTCTATTGAGAGAGATTATCCATTGTAGCTTATATTGAGCAAACTTTATTTTCAATTGTTGAGAGCTTGTAGAGACTTGTCAAATACTATTAGTGTAAAAGGTTGAAGAACTTTGTAAAAGCTGTATTTATGAGCTTGGAGAGGCTTGTCAAATCACTACTTGGAGATTTTAGTGAAATACTCAACTGAAATACTTAGGAACTAGAAGTAGACTTGGTTATAAGCCAAACCAGTATAAATTGGCTACTTCCTCCTTTGTCTTTCCTTAGTTTTTAAATTTCTGCACTATAGCAACTATTGTTTTCAAATTACAAGAGGCTCCTTTCATTTTAACTTTTAACAACCACCTATCTTGTGTGCGGATTGATAGGAACTTCTGAAAATTTTCAAGCCACACATAGTTCGACCCCTTTTTGCATGTGTTTACTTTATCATTTTGTATCAAAGCACAATTTCACATTATTGTGTTTTATAACACATGATAGTAGATGGACTGATGTTGATGGAAGAAATGAGCAGCTGAATGCAAGGCAAGACATCATCTAATTTATGCACTCTCTCATGAAGAATACGAAAAGATATCCTACTATTCTAAAACAAAAGAAAATGTGGGATAAACTTTAGGTTACCTTTGAAGGAACAAATAAGGTAAAGAAACATATGATAAGTCTTTTAGTGTGGCAATATCAAACTATTAACATGAAACAAGGAGAGAGCATAGGCGAATTTTTTAGACAATTCAACAACATCATCATAACCTCGAAGAACTTAGGAAAGACATATCCCAATGATCAGTTTATAAAAAAGATCCTAAGGTCATTGCCAAAAGAGTGGCCCAAAGTGATGGCTTTAGAAACTTTAAAGGATCTAGAAACTAGTTCGCTTGATTAGCTAGGAGGAAACTTGATGATCCATGAGACAGAGCTTAGACGAGATGAAGGATTCTCCTACAGAAGAGGATTGGCTTTGAAAGTTGCTGATGAATCAACTCCATCTAATAATGATGAAAGCAAAACTAAGTTGTAGATAGATGGAGATGATGAATATAACCTTATGGTCATAAAGTAAGCATTTTTTACAAAAAGAAGCTAGTGAAGAAAAGAGAAGGAAATAAGAAAACTGGAAACAATAGGTTCATTTCAAAAGGCAGTAGTAGCAATAGCACTAGTAGTACATAGAATAATCAAATTATATGCTATCACTTCTGATATATGCTTAATTGATTATACATTTAATCCATAACACTCAGTGACTAATGATATGAAAATGCTTAAGATACTCACTTTAGTTCATATTTGGTTTTAGGTATAATTTGGAAGCGAAGGAGCTAAAGTATGTCAAAAGCACTATATTTGAGTCATTTTCAGAAGATTCACACTCAGTTGTCTTCATGGTATAAGATGAAGAAGAATTAGAGTAAGAGGAGACAAGAAAATGTATGAAGATGAAGAGTATATGTGAAAAAAGAGTGCTAGAAATTAGTCACCACCTGTGTCATAGGGGTGAAACATTAGTCACCCCATGCAAAGGTGTCATAGGGGTGACACATTAGTCACCTCCATGCAAAGGTGTGTCACACCACAGGGGTGACATATTAGTCACCTCCATGCAAAGGTATGTTATAGGTGTGAGAATACACTGCCACCTCACCAAACCCTAAGTTTTTAGTATAAAAATGATGTTTTGTGATGGTAAAACCTATGTTTCATTTAGGAAAACATTGGAGCTCTCAGTTTTGAGGTCTTAGGAGAATGAATAGGAGTAAACCTCTCATTCTTTGGAGACTGATAAATGTAAATTGCATCATATTTTAGGGCTTAGTTTGATATGTAATTAATTGTTAATTCAATCATTTAGTGTGTGTTTACATTAGAATTATGTTAATTCTTCACAAAAGTCGTAATTTATTCTCTTTTATTTCAAATGATATAAAGTTAATAATTTTTGGATATGGGAATTGAGAGATATGAGTTGTACAATTTGACAACGTGATCATGTACAAGCGAAAGTTTCAAATGTGCTCAGTTTGTAGTATTTTAAGCATAACTCATAGAATAATGAACCAAATTGAATGATCTTAGTGTCATTAGAAACTTACGAGAAGCAAAACAATTTTCTAAAAGAAAGTATCCTTAAATTACTTCATTTTTTTGGTCAAAAAGAACATGGAATGTTGACCCAAAAGTTGTTACAGGAAAATTCTGAATTGACCAAGGAATTATGAATTTCGATTTTTAATGGTTTTATTGAGGTATGAACCATAAGTATAAATGATACTTATGTGAGTTTGGATATATGAATGTTTACATAACAAAAATAATAGAGCGATACCTGAGATTGTTATGAACATGCATTGTGCATACTTCATATACATATATGTGCATTAATAAACACTTATAATTGTGCCAAATTGTGATAGGTGTATATTGTGTGATATAGAGGAGCAACTGGATCGTCAACATCCAGACGTTGCTGAAACTTCTAGGCATTAGCTTCGGGAACAACCTGTGAGTAACCTAGACGATCTCACTCAATTAATTGTTTGTGTTAGATTATGTTTGAATTATCTTATGAATGTGAAATTGATTGTGTTGACTCTGGGAAATTGATTGTCCTAGGAGTTCTATATTCAGGACTGTATTGGAAGTGCTGCTTATATGTGAATGGGAAGAACTAATTGTTTCTTGAGTTGAGTGATTGATCATGAGATGCATTCCATAAATGAATGCATGATTAGATAATGAGAGTTGTGACCTGAATAGCCATCGAAAATGAGCTTAAAGCTCTAAATGTGATTAAGAGCCAAAGGCTCACTATGTAAAAATGGGCCTTGTATCCCCAATGGATAAGGGACAGTATAAATGAGCCGATATTCACAATGGATACGGGACAGTTTAGGCACTCGATCACAATAATGTAATAATTTGAAAAGAGTCACATGTGCATTCCATATAAATTGTATTAAGTATGTTTGATTGATTGAAATGCAATTGTCTTACTCTTAAATGAAAATGTGATATTATATGAAAAATGCAATGATGTGAATTATCTATTATGAAAAATGATATGTTGTATGAATTGAGTGAACCATCGATAATGGTTACCTCATCTGAGTTCACAAAACTCACCTAAAATTGCACGTTAACATTTCAGGACATAGAGAGGATTCTAACTACTGAGAGACCGTACAAGAAGCTTAATTATTGTACTTTTGTGAAGAAGATATGACTCAAAGGTCGGTCAGCTGGATTGAAGGATTTAGTTAGATGTTTTGTATTTCCTCTTTCATGTAGTATATTTTGTCATAGGATATGATGATGTACATGTACACATTTTTGGAAAGCTACAATGTATGTACATTCAGTATTTATGAAATGAAAAAAGGAAATTTGTTTTAAAAATTTGGTGACTTTCTTGTATGATAGTAGATGCCATGTGATAAAGTGAAAGTGTGATAGTTAACACACCGTTATTATAGGGTATGTACTAGAACGTCATAAAGATGTTCCGGTGTGTACCTTATAGTAGTGGGGGTGTTATAGTTAGGTGGTATCAGAGCATGGTTTGGCATCTATAGGGACGTATAGGAATGTTAAGCATGAAATATCATGAGAAATGAGGATCATGATTGAAGTTTTTATTTATTATAGGTCATCAGCCATAAGTGAACAAGTGGGAGAATCAGCTAACCTAGGATCTATAGGAGCCAGTAGAGAGTCCTCTTTACCTCAACCGGAGGCAATGCCTCCTAGAATTCTCGAAAGAAGGGAGAGGAGGTATGATAAGCTACAGAAGCAGGGAGCTGTAGACTTCTACGGAAGTACAGACACTGTGGAGGCCGAGGAATGGCTGGAAAGAACAGAGAGGGTTTTTGATCAAATAGACTGTGAGCCTAACGAGAGGTTTGACTATGCAGTGTCCTTACTTCAGGGCCCAACTTACCAATGGTGGAAGATTGTTCTAGGTAGTACCACCAAGCCTTGCAACCTGAACTAGGAAGACTTTCTAAGGGTCTTCAAGGAGAACTACATGCCCAAGATCTATCTGGACAGGAAGATGAAGGAGTTCCTGGATTTGAAGCAGGTTAAGATGTCAGTGGCAGAGTATGAGATCGGGTTTAATGAGCTGATGGGGTATGCTACTCCTTTGATTCCTATTGAAGAAGATAAGTGTAGGAGGTTTGAGGATGGGCTGAACATGTAGATCAAAACAAGACTAAATATGTCCAACCTGAGTAGTTTCACCGAGTTGAGAACTGCTTCGATTAGACTTGAGCAGCTACTGAGACAGGGACAAGTAGAGTCTGTGAAAGGATCCAGATTGAAGAGGTCTAGTGAGAGTCAAAGTGGTTCTGGAAAAAGATTCAATAAGCATCGTAATAGAGCATTTAGACCACTACCTGGATCAAAGGTAGTCAGGATTCAGACAGAGAGGTAGTTTTGCACAAACTGGCAGTGGAAGAGGTACAGTGCAGAGTCAATTGCCCCCATATGAGCACTGTGGGAAAAGGCACAGTGGTGAGTGCTGGAGACTATCTGGAGCTTGCCTTAGATGTGGCTCCTTTGACCACTAGATTAGAGATTGTCCTACTACTATGAGTGACAGATCGGGGAATGAAGCTACTATTCAACTGAGTAGAGGTAGTGGCACTGGACAGAGAGGCCGTGGTAGAGGCAGAGTGAGCATATGGAGTCTTTCTATCAGGACTGAGGTATGGAGAAGCCGACCTCAATCTCAGGCTAGAGTCTATGCCATGACTAGGCAGGAGGCACAAGACTTTCCAGATGTTATTGCAGGTGTGCTATTTGTTTATGATTATGAGGCATATGCATTGCTAGATCCTGGATCTATGCATTCATTCATTGCACCTCATCTGGCATTTAGGCTGTATTGTGATAGAGAGCAGTTAAAGTATGGATTAGAGGTGAGTACACCAATAGGTAGTACTACAGTGATAGAAGAAGTTTGTAAGAGATGTTTAGTTCGGATTGCCCAGGCAGAGTTAGAGGCAGACTTGATTATACTATAGTTGAGGGAGATAAACATTATCTTAGGCATGGATTGGCTCACTGAACATAGGGCTGTCATGAATTGCTATACCAAGGAGGTAGTATTAGAATATCCTGGTCAGCTAAGAGCGGTTTTCAGAGGAATTAGTCAAACAATGCCAGCCAAGTTGATATCTTTCATAAGAGCATTGAGGTTGATGCAAGGTGGATGTGAGGCCTATCTGGCCCATATCATTGACACTAAAGTTGAGCTGAATGCGCAGGAAATTCCCGTGGTTAGGGAATTCCTGGATGTGTTTCCCGCTTAGCTATCTGGTTTACCTCTAGATCGGGAGATAGAGTTTACAATTGATTTAGTTCCAGGTGTTACTCCTATATCTAGCCCTCCATATAGGATGGCACCTAAGGAACTAAAGGAGTTAAAGGCTCAATTATAGGAGTTGCTAGAAAAGGGTTTTATTAGACCCAGTGTTTCACCTTGGGGAGCTCCAGTGTTATTTGTAAAGAAGAAAGATGGGACT
>JAOTAY010000007.1:29865901-29876265 GCA_025629805.1 Erythroxylum baracoense | reverse complement strand
CCAATCACAACGGCGGGGTGTTTGCCACCTTAGCAACCCCGCCATCAACTTTGGCGGGGTGTCCTATTTTTACCCACTCACTTCTTGTCAGTCATATTTTAAGGAGTGAAATTAATATTAGTCATAAACACAGAATTTAGCCTCTTAAACATCTCAAGCAGAGAGTTAAGACTTGAGAGTGTTGTGAGGTTGTTTATGCCTTGGCAGTTCCAAGCTAGTAATTTTATCTCCATGATACTGTATAGGTAGGTAAGGAGAGTTACCGTATGGCATCTGGGAGATTCTCCTCGTCAGAATCAGACTGGCGAGTCTCTACTACCAGGGAAGCGGGGTTGTCTCCTGAATGTTCTGCGGTGTTATCAGTGGGTGAGATCTCATGTGTAGAGTCTTGTGCATGTGGTATGATAGTCAGTTGTGATCTTCCCTTTACGTAGAAGCCATGATTCTCTGAGGAAGTATTATGGTCATGACTATCGCTGCATTGTTTATGGGGATTTGGGTGAGGGATGTGGGTTACGGTGTGGGTCAGTTCATCAAGGTTGGTGGTTTGCGTTTCAAGTATATAAACAAGTGTGGTCGAGGTGTTTGTTGATGATGGGGCTGGAGGAGTGGGTTGTCCATGCATGGACGGGCTATAGGGGTTACATTGGTAAGTGGCATCGATGAAGCATGGTTGGTGGGCTGGCACAAGTTGGGCATGGCTTGTATAGATTCTGAGTAGTTGGGAGGGAGGGGGGAGGTATTGTTTACCGAGGTCTCCTTGGATTGGGCCTGTGTTGGTGCTGGGGGTTGATTCTGGTTGGCTTAGGGGGTGGATAACGTTGTGGTAGACTTTTTTATCCAGACATGGTCCTTGAAATTTGGGACAAATTTCCTTTTTTCCTCCCTCTCTATCACCACGGGCTTGTTAGGTTTGGTGGGTTTGGGTGACTTGAAAGTATAATTTGTTGTAGGGTTGGACAAGGTTGGCGCTTGTGGGCTCCCTTCTTGTGTTACAGTCGCACTGGCTTCGTCTATATTAGACTGGAGCACACTAAAGCGTGAGGTGGATGAAAAAAGGGAGGCTTGGGATGTCTGAGGCTCAGGGGGCTTGTCAGTAGCCGTCTTGTAGCCGTCTTTTCTCTGAGACTGTGCAGGTAACTGTTTCTCTTTCTTTTGTGCAATAAGCCAAGGGCTAGGCTTAGAAAGGTCTGGTTGCTGGGCTGTCCTCAGGGCGTGTGACTGATTTTGATGGTGACAGGGACGAGGGGTTGTCTGAGAAGGTGGAGTAGCTGCCGGAGTGGGCGTCGGAGGTTGGGAAATTGGTGGTGAAGGAGTAGTGGGATTGCCAGTGCTTTGTCCTCCATTGCCCTGGTTGCCCGCAAATCCGCACTGTTCAGCTGTGTGTCCGTATCAACCACATTGAAAGCAAATTCTGTATAAATCTTCATAGGTGACCTGGTAGGTTTTCCCTTGAACAATAATACTTGGTACTAAGGGTTTCCGCAAGTCAAGCCTGACTGCTATGCGGGCTAATTGCCCTCTTTCAACAGCAAGAGTGTGAGAATCCGCTTTTATATATTGTCCTAATTGCTTTGTAATTTCAATCAGTAGTGGCTCTTGAAAATATTGAGGTGGTAGCCCAGGTATTCTTATCCAGGATGCTACCGACTCAATGTGTTCAGCCTTAGTGTCGAAATTGTGGTGCCATGGGAGAACTGCGATATAATGACCGAGTACCGTCCAAGGTCCATTGAGCAATGCATTATAATAGTCTTCTTCATACGCCATTTGCAGCAGGTAGAAGCCATCTTCGATGTCAAGTAATTGGATGTTGCCTTTGGGCTTCCATAAGGCCAGTAGTCATTGATTTAGGAATTTATAGTTGATATACCTGCCCAAAGGTCTCACTACGAGGGTGAGTGCCATGTTCTAATCAAGTTCTTCCTGAATCCTTGCCGAGAATGTTATAATCGGTGTACCGTCAAGACAGTCCTGCTGAACATCCCCTTCTTGGAGCTGAATGAGTTTGCGCCTGAAGCTCTTGTTGCCTTGAAGGGTGTCCTTGAAAGATTGTGCTCCTGGTTGGAGAACGTCCTTGAAGGATGGGGCTCCTGGTTGTGAAGGAGACTCCCTGGTGGGGGATTCCTTAAGGGTTCCTCCTATTGGGCCTCTTTGTTTTTTACTTTCTTGGTAGCAGCATCCTCCTCCATGGGAGGTGGGGCTTGAACATGGTCAGTATCCATGTCCATAGCAGACCAGATACCAGCAGTTGTTAAGAGAACGTATTCGCAGGCGAGAGAGAGAGAGTTTAGAGATAGATTGAGTCTTAAAGCAATGGAACGTCTTTCTTTCATGATGTGTGAATATTTAAGAGTGATGCAGCTAAAACAGTAAGTTGAGACTTGCCATTGGGTTTTGTTTCATGAAATTATACAATCATACGACTATACTTGAAGTCAGTAGGGCGTACTTTGTAAGAAAATGAGGGAGATTATGTTAAAAAGTAACATAAACAGGGGGTTACTTGTATATAATTAATAATTTACACAGCAGTAATATGAAATTGCAGTGCCGTGACTGTTTGTTTAGGAGATTGTGCCAGAAATGGGCCCAAAGCAAATTTCACATTTCTTCTTTGGTTTTTCACTACTTAATTTTAGAAGTGGGATTTACCTCTTAATGGTCAAATAAGAAATCATGTTTGAACACTTCTAAGTTGAAAGGTTGCTGCATCAGCTTTTGGGCTCATAGACGTGAGTGGGGATAGTTTATACGTCATCATGGTTCATGACTATGTTGATATCTAGCATGACTATGTTGATATCTGACATCTCTTAGGCAAACTCTACATCCTTTTTCTATTTTTTAAAATTGAAACCGATCAGGGTTTCAATGATGACACTGTTATTATTGACAGAAAAGGTAACTGCAAAATGACAATGTAAAGATTAGCACAAATGTAAGATAACAGCGATACTCAAAACCTTTAAATAATATCTTTATCGAGAATCTAATTACATATATTATGAAACACGCATAGGTTGAATACATAATATATGTAACTAGACCTCTACATAAAAGCGATCAGAGTATACTTCATCAACTCTCATAGCACTACCACATGTGGGTGAATAGATTATTTAAGCAATGCGTTCCTCCATTTAATGTCTTCATACACATCTCAAAATTCTATGTAAGATTAACACAGGTGGGTAGAATAACTAAATATGAGACCAGAGACATCTTCCAACATGCAAGTGGAATAATCTAACTATTGACTTAAAAGACCACTATGGTGATCGCAATTTTATCAGTACTCAAAAAATGCACAAACACAATATGTTATCCTCACACTCTGTATGGGCATACAGTATGTAAAAATATACCATTAATAAATGCAAAACCTGAATGCCCAGTTTGATTATCGTAAACTAATGCTGAAGACATTATCAATAAACTTTATCTGAGACTTTCGTTGCCAAAAATCTCAATCAGAGTGACTATTGTGCGTTATCGAACACTAAACCTACCACACAAGACACGAAAATCTCAAGTATCTCTCTCATGTCAAGTTCGTAGAATGAAAAATCAATCAAAAACGACTTTAGAATGCCTTAATTTTTTTTATAGAGTTAAACTTTATTTATTACCAATGCAATAAATACAGAAAAATTAAAAACTCACTTTATGAATTCCTCGGACCTAAAAAATGACCCAAAATGACTTGAGGCATCATTATTGGAATTCTAAAATTTTTGAGGCTTTTTTGTGTGTGCTGATGTTAGTAATCACTATAGCGCTAATGTTAGCATGTTACTGTGTATAGATGTCAGTGTGACATCATGTTGACACGTGTCTAGATGGCGCTTGTAATGCACGTGTCACACTTGACGCGCCTCCGGATGCCTTAACCACACATGCTACATGCGTACTGACACAATTTGGACTCTAATAGTGTCTGTGGCTCACATGCATACGTACAACACACTAGCCCAACAAATGTCCACACCCTTACACTCCACGCATCAAGAAGGGTGGCTGGTAAGTACATCACACACACTTGTCTCACCGTTGCGCGATTGGTTAATTTGCTTAATGTCGCGCGATTGGTTAATTTGCTTAATGTGGCGCATGTATCACTCGCGTTCTCCATTAATTACGCCACATATCACCCATCTGTCTAGCGTGTGTCACACATGCACGTAATTGATCGCCCTCTGGTGTGCACTATGCATAGGTCACGCAAGTGTAATACATGCGCCCGATGGTCTCTGTCAAAGGCGACAGTCCAGTCAATTTCTGCCTAGTTTCAGGCCAATTTTTCGCTCTCCAAAATTCATTTTCAACTCGTTTTTCAAGGCTAACTACACGTAAAACACTTTCAAGCATTCATAGATAAGACAAAACTTGAAAACAGATCGATATTCTCTGAAACCTTTCTGGAAAAAAACAAAAAAAACTTAATTTTTAACCACTCGATCACGTAATCGCTCTGATACCAAGTGTAACATGTAACAGAAGCCTTAGTCATGTATCACGGATCGAACGTGAAAGGGAAATAACGAAAAAAATGCTAAAATACCCGATTTAGGTTCCATAAAATTCAGAGGAGCTTTCCGAGGCAAAAACAAGCATGAATCCTCCTACACCTTCACGAGATCTACTCACTGAGGCGTGGTCAACATCTTTCTGTAGTTTTCTAAAAACGTGAATTTCTGAATGAGTCAGAGTAACTTTATATTCACAAATTACTTAAGCGACTACAAGAGACTCTAACCTCTATATATAGCTTCTATATCAAGTTCCTCATCACAAGCCTAATATAGGTTCGGTCCACACTGATCGGGGTCTATTTTTCTCCTAAAATTTGACCCATTAACCTAGATCATTTATTGGGTCACTTTATTATCTTTATCCAAATCAAATTACAAGTGATTGAAAAACTAATAAAATGTAATTAATTATTATCCATCTTTATAGGAAAATATTGAACATTTGTTTCATGAATTATACGTTCATTGTCAAAGATTAGGGTTTTAAGGGTTTGTCTTTATTAACAAGGAAAGCTCAATATATATAAGAAGCAGTTGAGGTGAGTTAGGAAATTACTACCTGAAATATCTCCTAGATAATATTACATAATTACATACCATAATTATACAGTCCTATACTCCCCCTCAAATAGGAGCATGTAGAATCTGAATGCCCAACTTGGATAGTAAGTGAGAAAATTACCGTGTGCCAAGGGCTTTTATAAAGATATCCACAAGTTGGTTGGCGAATTGAACATGATGAGTAGAGATGACACCAACTTTTTGTAAAGATATCTGCAAGTTGGTTAGCGAATTGAACATGATGAGTAGAGATGATACTAGCTTGAATGTGTTAACGGAGAAGATGACAATCAATCTCAACATGCTTAGTAGGCTCATGGAAGACAGGGATGGATGCAATATGAAGAGCATCTTTATTATCATTATACTGATGTAACAGATGCGTGTGCGAAACATCAAGTAAACACAACAAACTCTTAAGCCAAATCAACTCACAGGTAACAATAGTCATGGAACGATATTCAACTTCCGTAGAAGTACGCTTTTCTTAGTTTTCAATGACATAGGCAACTGACCAAGAAAAACAAAGTAACATGTTAATGAGTGACTACCGAGGGGACAACTAGCCCAATTAGAATCACATAAACCATATACTGCATATTAGAATTAGAGCGCAGAACAATTCCTTGCCCAGGATTGCCTTTCAAGTAATGAAAAACATGAAGAGCGGCCTCACCCTTAGCCCTGCTCATTTGTGAACCATTTGTCAAGATATTTCCCAGTTAATTTGAAGCAATCTTTCACATCACGACCATCTTTCTTACAGTGCAAGCATGAAATCTTCTCCTTGTCTCCCTCTATCGAATAACTTGTCTGTCACTTTCCTCCTTGTATAGCAAACACAAAAGCATCTACTCGATCCTCTTGTGCTTAAGTTATGTTCTTATGCCCTCCTCCTTAATCACCATTTGATAGACCTTACTAAGAGGAGGAAGAGTCTCCATGCTCAAGATATTAGTGTGCAATCCACCATACACTTCTCCATCCAAGCCCAACAAAAATTCATGTGTCTTTTCGAGCTCGATTTTCTCGAGATATTACTTCGCTAGATGACAAATACACCCACTATAGGTGCATTGGGGCACATTGAGGTATCCAGCAAAATCATCCCACAAAGCTTTAATGCATCCATAGTAACTAGTCACTGTCTGCCCAATTTGTTTGCAATTTCCAAATGGCCTCCTTCAATAGATGTCATAATCCAACCTACCAATATATAATTAACATTGAACCAATCTTCCAAGTCATCATCATTATTGGTAGGTTGAGGTATAATTCTGTCAAAAAAACTACGTTTTCGGTTGGCTTGAAAAGCTTTTTTCATAGCCATAACTCATTCACGATAATTGGACTCACCTTTGAGCATGACTCCACATATATTGAATCTGGGTTTGTATGAGTTATGCAAGAAATATAGGGACGAGGGGTCATTGATCTCACGTTGCATCTCCTTCTTACTGTTGTCATTGTTATTGTTGCTATACCTTGTTATGGTGAAAGCTCTATGGTGAACGTCTCATGTCTCTCACTCCTTACTCTTGTGCGGCTATATCTAAGTAGCAAAAACATTGGTGTGAAGACAAACTGGAGAAGACCCAGGGGTATTGATTCGAGGTCAATATAAAATTCAGAGGATGGGCTCTGATACCATGTCAAAGGTTGAGCTTTTGAGGGTTCGTCTTTATTAATAAGGAAAGCTCAATATATACAAGAAGCAGATGAGGTAAGCTAGGAAACTATTACCTGCAATATCTCCCTAATTATCTCCTAGATAATGTTACATAATTACATACAATAATTATATAGTCCTATATTCATGCAGATATACTAAAAAGTGACTGAAGCGTAACATAAGGTGTAAGAAAAACAGGGAATTATTTATATATGGTGATATAATTTACAATGTAGCAATATGCATACAGGGGTGCCATGAATCATGTCCATTTCATTTGTTTAAGAGATTATGCAAGAATTGGGGCCGAAGCAGTTTTCACCATTAGAAGTTGGGTGGATCTAAATCATGGTATAAGGTGACTACCTGGAATAATAGTTTTTTATCAAAAGCTAGTAAGGAGGTACTCTTAAAATTTGTTGCTTAGGTCATTCCTTCTTATTGTATGAGTGTGTTTATGATTCCAAAATCTATTTGTGAGGAATTGCAAAAAATCATGAACTCATTCTGGTGGGGTATGAAAAAGGAAGGGGGAACAGTATTCACTAGTTGTCATGGGAACGAATGTGTGATAGGAAAGCAGACGGTGGCATAGGTTTTAGGGATTTAAGGTGCTTTAATTTAGTAATTCTTGCTAAGCAAGGTTGGAGACTGTTTACAAAATCCAACACTCTCTTTTTTTGGGTGTTCAAGGCTAAATATTTCTGTAGAGGGAACTACATGAATGTTGGTTTGGGTTCTAACCCCAGTTTCACATGGAGAGGTATATTGCAAGCAAAGGAATTAATTAAGTTAGGTGCCAAAATTCGGATTGGAGATGGGGAATCAACAAATTTCTGGTTGGATCCTTGGATACCTAGGGACTCGAATTTCTGATTGGTTGAAGGAACAGGGGCTAGGGATTGTAATCTGATGGTTCAAGCATTTATTAATTAGGAGAATAGTTGTTGGGATGTGGAGAAGATTCACGAGGTGTGCTGTGAGGAAGATGTGAATCATATTTTGAAGATCCCGTTAGGATTGAGGAGTAGACAAGATAAATGGCTATAGCACTTTGATAAAAGGGGTAATTACACTGTCAAGTCTGGGTATTACCAAGCTCTTATTTTAAAGAAGGGTCCTTATGATGAGCGAGATGATATATGGAAGTTTTTGTGACAATTAAAAATCCCTCCTAAAGTTAAAGCTTTCACGTGGAGACTTTTAAAGGATATAGGAATAGATATTCACTTAAGTTGTGGCCATTGTGGAGCTAACGAAGATTGTTTCCATGTTTTTTTGGGCTACTATGTAGCGAGAGAGATTTGGAATGAATTTGGATTGAATTTTAGCTCGTTTGGGTCGAATATATTTACTTGTGTCTGCAATACTTCCAAGGTTGCTCCTGTTGATAAAATGAGGAATGTTTGCATGGTCTTATAGCAAATATGATGTATTGGAAACAAATTTGTTTGGGAAGATAAGATCACGCCTTGCTAGCGAGTTCTAGGAATGGCATCTTTGTTTCTTCAAGACTGGACAGCAGCAAGAGAACTTTATAATCCGATTTCTGCTATATCCAGCAGTCCTGGTGGCTCTTCTCAATCAGATGGAGTTATTGATTATGATCCAAACGCAGGTGTTTCCTTGCAGTGGAGTTGTTTGTAGATGCAGAGTCCTTTCCCCAAATGAACAAAAATGGTTATGGAGCAGTGGTTAAAAATAGCGAAGGAAATATTTTGTTTGCTCTTTCAGGTATGTATCCAGGGGTGTTTGAGCCCAAGATAAGCTATAACTTATCGTTCTATTCTGTCCTGGATTGATTTACATCTCCATGGATCGTGTTCTATTGCAATGGATGCTCAAGAAGTCTATTACTCTTTTCAATCACCTATGGAAGACTCATTTGATTTTGGTAAAATTATAGATGATTGCTTGGGTGTTCTCAAGCGTAAAACTGATGTTTCAGTACACTGAATTAGTAGGCACTACAATGTCGAAGCTCATGAGTAAGCTTGACACTCTCATTTATATGCCCCTTTTATGGTTTGGGATTGTTATCCTAGTTTTGATAAATAAAAGGTATATCTTATCCAAAAAAAAAAAACAAAAGATCGGTAAACTCGAGTTGACCGTAAAAAGTAGTAATTGAAATGTCTTCAAAACCGATGTCAAAACTGGCCCAAATTTTGAAGATCCAAAATCTGATACACCTCAAATTTCAACTTTGGAAGATCCGGGCCGACCAGTCATTATCATGCAATAGTAGTAAGTAGGCCATTGACATTGGTGGCAATAAAATTTGTCACCTAAATAAAAATTAAAACAAACACTTTTCCGTTTTGCCAGAACCATTGGTACGGTATAATAAAATAGGCACGCTCCCTCTCCCACTCCCTCTCCCTCTCCCTCTCGCTAACCCTCCACCTTGGTTTAGGAAAAATGGAAGCAGTAGCGACGGCGGCGGCAGCGGCAGTAGTAGATAATAAGAAGGTGATATTTAAAGGATATATAGAGGGAGCGCCAAAAGAGACAGACATGGAAATTAGGATCGAGAATATAGAGCTCAAAGCGCCGAAAGGGAGTGGAGCATTTCTAGTAAAAAATCTCTACCTCTCTTGCGATCCTTACATGAGAGGTCGCATGCGTGATTTCCACGGCTCTTACATTCCCCCCTATGTTCCTGGCCAGGTTTTGTCGCTTAAACCAAATGTTGACTTTGTATTTTTTTATATACATTCCTTCTGATATTCTTTTCTTTTCATTATTCGCCTTGTGATATAAGGCCATACAAGGATTTGGCGTGTCAAAGGTTGTGGATTCTGATACTCCAGAATTCAAGGTTGGAGATTTAGTTTCTCTAATTACTGGGTGGGAAGAGTACAGTTTGATTTCCCAACCCCAGCAGCTAAGAAGAATCCAACAACATGAGCATGATGTCCCTCTTTCTTATTATCTCGGTCTTCTTGGTAATCTTCTTGTCTTTTGCACTTCTTCTAAACACACATACATTATTGTTTAATTAATGTACAAATGAAGAATGAAGAAAACGATTTGTGTTCATGCAGGAATGCCAGGCTTTACTGCTTATGCAGGATTTTATGAGGTCTGCTCTCCTAAGAAGGGGGATTACGTTTTTGTCTCAGCAGCTGCAGGGGCTGTTGGCCAACTCGTTGGTCAATTTGCCAAGTCTCATGGGTGCTACGTTGTCGGAACTGCAGGGTCTGCCCAAAAGGTTAGCAATTGTTTCTCTACACTTTTCCTCTTGATAAGAAGATGAGATATCTTAGACAAAGGCCTTTTTTTTTTAATTTTTTCAGGTTGATCTTCTAAAGAATAAGCTAGGATTTGACGAAGCTTTTAATTATAAAGAGGAGGCCAACCTGGATGCAGCCTTGAAAAGGTTAGTAGCAGCATCTTCTTGTTTTGAGTACTAAGTGAACTCTCTCTGTATCATATGGTGATTTTATTTTTATTTTAATGCATGATAGATATTTCCCAGAAGGCATTGACATCTACTTTGATAATGTTGGGGGAGAGATGCTTGATGCAGCACTGGTGAACATGAGGGTTCATGGGAGAATAGCAGTGTGTGGAATGGTGTCGTTGCACAGCCT
>JAOTAY010000007.1:29847386-29863455 GCA_025629805.1 Erythroxylum baracoense | reverse complement strand
CTAGTTCCCAACCTCAGTCTTAAAAATCTTGAACTTATCAAGAACTTTAGACTTTTTCTTAAGTAAGAACACATAGCCATAGTGAGAATAATCATCTATAAATGTCAAAAAATATCTAGCATTGCATAACGTGACTATATAGAGACTACTAACGTCTGTATGTATAAGGTCTAATAAACCAGAAGCACGAGTTGACCTCTTTTTTATCTTGGTCAACTTACTCCTACAACAATCGATACATGTTTCCAGATTATTGAAGTCCAGAGTTGAAAAATGTTATTCTTTATCAATCTCTAAACCCTCTCTATGAAAATGTGGCTAAGACGTTTATGCGACAACATGTATGACATTTTCTTTATGAAGGCTTTCTTTCAAGTAACAAGTTTGACAAAATAAGAAGAGACATACATTTCGATAGGAGTAAGACACATTCAATATAATATGTAAGATAAGAAGACAATTCTGATATGTCTTGCATTGATAGAAATGTTTACAATTGAAGTATCAAATACAAAATGATAACCCTCTTTATCCAAAACTGATATAGAGATCAAGTTCCGTTTGAAAGACGATATATAAAACGTGTCTCATAAAACTAATACAAACCCCGTATCGAGATTCAAGCCTACATCTCCTACAAACAAAACATCTACCTCTTCATTGTTGCCAACCATCAATTTCTCCTCTCCTTTAGTTGGCCTTCTCTTGAATCTGAACCCCTGCATTGTAGAAGCAACATGATTATAAGCTCTATTATCTAACCACTAATAACTTGATGTGGTTATTGCTACATTGGATTCATGAATCTTATAAGCAAAGAAGTTACCTGACAGTTCCTGCTTAACATTCCATAACTTGTACTTGGGGCAATCGGCCTTCGTATGCCCCTTCTTCTTATAGAAGAAATGCCCCATACTCTTTATGTCATATGGGCCCTTAGCTAGCAATGCTGGACTATCTAGTCTGAATCTGTGGAGAGGGTTTGAGTTTTTTACCTTTACCTTTAGGCTGTTGGGGCTTAGCCTTCCCCTTACCTTTGGCAGCTACATACAGGGCTGTATGAGGAGAACTCTTAATCTTCTCTTCAGTTGTAGCACACCAGGAAATTAAGGCATTGATGTCCTAAGTATCATCCAGAGATGTAGGACGTCGCCAACATCTCAAACTCTTTTGGGAGAGTATTAAGCGCCTGATGCACTATGAGTGTGTCAGGAATAGGTACATCAAGTGCCTTCAGCTTAGTTTGAAGGTGAACCATCCTGATAATGTACTCTCTTACGCCTCCTTCTCCTATATACCTTATAGAGGATAGTTCTTTAATCAATATGCTCTGCTCAACATGAGAATACACCTTGTACCTCTTGGAAATGTTATCCATAAACTCTTTTGCTATGATCGTATCCGGTAATCCAATTAGCAAATGATCTGGGATCGACCTCTTGATGGTCAAATAGCCCAACCTATTTGACTGCTCCCAAATTGCCATAGCTGCTTTATCAGCTTCTGAGCTGATATCAATAAGTGGAGAAGGTCTCTTGATATGCATCACCATGTTGACGTCAGCCAATTCCATGGCAAACTCAACATCCTTCTTCCACTTCTTGAAATTGAAACAATTCAAGTCTCAATTGTAACAACATCGTTGTTTACAAAAAAGGTGACTGCAAGATAAAAAAGATAATGTAAAGATCAGTATAAATGCAGGATAACAACGATATTTAAAGCATTAAAGTAGTATCTATACTGATAATCCGATTATACATATTAAGAAACACCTTTGGGCTGAATATATAATATATGCAATTAGACCTCCACTTAAAAGACAATCAGAGTACAAACCATCAACTCCCATGACACTACCACCTTTGGGTGAATAGGTCATTTAAGCAACGACTTTCCTCCATCTAATGCCTTTATATTCATCTTAAAACCTTATGTAAGGCCAACACCTTTGAATATAATATCCAAACATAAGACTAGAGATATCCCCAACATGTGAGCCAGACAATCCAAAATATTGACTTGGAAGGCCACTTTAGTGACTATATCCTCATCAGTACCTTAAAAAGTCTACAAACACAAGGGATACTTCTTTATGTCATCCTCACATTCTATATAGGCATAATATATGTGAAAATCAACTATGAATGTAAAAAACCAAATACATAATCAAATAATCACATACTAGTACTGAAAATATTGTTTTTAAACTTTATTTGAGACTTTTATTTAAAAAAATTTCAATAAGAGTGATTTTTGCACTTTCCTGAATACCGAACCTACCACACGAGATACAAAACCTTAACCCTTATGTGTAATTCAGAGTGAAAAATGCACTAAAAATTAGCTTACATAAGCTTTAAAACCTTTTCCGGAATCCAATAACTAACATAATAAATCTAAAAAATTTGAAAAAACACTTCAAAAATCCCCTCGACCCGGAAACTGACCCAAAAGGACCCGGAGCAATTTTATGAGAATTCTGAAAATTTTCTTTTTTTAATTTCTGGTGCTGATGTCAGCAGCACTGTAGCGTTGACGTCGGCATAACAGTATGCACTGATGTCACATGCGTGGCAAAGGGGCAGTGAGTAACGATGCTCGCCAGATGTGTTTGACTTCATGTAATCATATACGCAAAAAAATCGAAAAATTAATCAAAAATTGATGAAAACCATAATAGATGAAAACCGAAAAACTTTCGTTTTTTGACAACCTGATTACGTAACCGCTCCAATACCACATATAATACGTAACATATACCTTATTATATGTCCCAGATCATTTATGAAAGGGTTAAAAAAGAAAGAAATATTGAATACTTGATTTCGGTTCCATCTTGACTTCCGAAGCAGTTTTCGTGGCCAAAACAAGCTCTAATCCCCCAAGACTTTCATTGAAAACGTTCACTAACACGTGGTTAACATCTTTCTACAGTTTTCTCAATACGTAAGCGCTCTCAACAAGTTAGTATATCCGTATGCTTACGAATAATATGAGCAACTGCAGAAGATCTTAATCTTTATATATAGCTTCCATATGGAGCTTTTCCATCACAAGATCGATATGGGTGTAGTCTATACTAATCGGGATCTATTTTCTTCTTAGACTTCAACCTGTTGATTTAGATCATTTATTGAGTCACTTTATTACCCTTATCTGGATCAAATTACGTAATTTAATCTATAAGTTATTCGAAAATCGAAAATTATAATTAATAATTAAACATAATAAGAAAAGACAAAATTGTGTTCATAGTGCTGTGTCTGTGGCAAAAGAAATTTTAAGGCATCTCATTTACTGCCTTAGGCCATCTCTAACCTATTTCTCTAAAATGGAGTAAAGTTTCCTCTATTTTAGAGATTTTACAATATTTTTCACTCCAATCTACAACTATATTTTTGACACTAAAAAAGAATATTCTCAGCATATTTTTTTTACTTTTCGTTAATGATTATTAAAATTACTTTATAAAATTAACCTAACTTTTTTTCGCGTATATTTTATTCACAATATTATTATTGTTATATTTTTATATTAATAAATAATAAAATTTCAATTAAACTATAATTTGTTATTTGATAATATTAAATAAAATAATATATGAGATAATTTTTATAATATTAAAATTATATAAAGTTATAATTACTTAAATAAACATATAATAAAAACTCAAATGATAGGATGGTGAAGTATCCTTTGGGTAATATTGATTAGTTAAAGGTTCATGTTTTAGATCTTTTGCCTTATTTTATTTTATTTTATATTCCTGATGCGGGACATCGCGGTAGCCTTACAAGTTCAAAACTGTGAATATTCTAAATGAGTCGTTGTGTTTTGGTGGATATACGAGCTGTTATTGGAGTTTTCTTGTTCCTTCCTGTTTTCCCCTGTAGGTATGTAATTGATCTAATGCATTGAGAGTCGGATTAATAGCTCAAGGTTTCTCCATTGGCAATATCAGTTTATGCCGATGAAAAGGTCTCGTGCAATTACAAGAAAGTAACTAAACAATTCTTGAAAGTCGAGGTATAGTGCACTAAATTTAGGGGCCATATAGAAAATTAGAAAATTAATGCTGAAAATTAAAGTTCGAAAAATAGACTATTAAAATTAGGAAATTTGGATAGTAATTTTTTTGTTATAAATAAGACCTTTTCAATTTGAGCCCTAATGCCTTCCTAATCGGGTAGACTATAATTTTTTATTATGTTTATATTTTTATTTACAATATTATTATTGTTATATTTTTACATATATTTTTATTCACAATATTATTATTGTTATATTTTTAAAAGGACAAACAAAAGTTTTAGAAAGAAAATAATTGAATTTATAAAAATATAAACTTATTCAGCATATGAATTTCCTTCAACAAAGCCGTTAATTGTATATGCGATATTCTAAAGATTAATTGGATAGAAATTAATGGATGGGCCAATTTAAAGATGTAACATAGCATTTGATCAGTCTGGAAATGGATCACGTATCAAAATGAATCCAAGGGCTGCAAACAAGGGGACCCAGTCAGTAGATTTAGTTTTACACGTGAGTAAATTTTGGATTGTCAACTCAACATTTGCTTCGCTCCTTCTCTCGTACATGACTACATTCTAAATAATGAAAATATAATAATAATAATAATAATAATAATAATAATATATTGTAATAACCCAGTAAACTCTACCCGGTTGATCCATTGCCTGTGTTGTAACATTTAAAACCAAGTGACTTGAGGGAGGAAGATCAAGAACTGTCCAGTCTCTGAAAGCAACTCGTATTTGTTTCTTCTCGGCGTGCAAAGGTATCTCCCCTCTCACTCTTTTCAACATTTTTTGTTTGGATTTCGCATTATCACAGTCCATATCGCCTCTCTTGTTCAAGTTAATTCTACATGTTCAGACTTTGATTGATTGAAGCTCGTAGATACAATCCTATTTTATGCTTTGTCCTGCTTTCCAATTCCTTTTATTCCTTCTGTTTGGATATAAAATTGGACCAATCCTTCTTTTCAATCTGTTATTTATCACTTTAATCCACCTAAACTTTTGCTCTTCGTTTTTATTACTTGGCTTGACGAGACATTCAACTTTGCCAAGCCTCATAGGAAGGAAGGAAGGAAGTATGCTGCTGAGTAGTGGTTCTTGTGCCCATATTATTTGGATTGGATTGTCCAGTTCCTCTGCCTATGGTACTGAACACCTTTATTTCCTTTTTCCTCTATTTCTCATCTTCGGATAGGCTGGCTAATTCAGGTGGATGTGTCACTACTCAAATTTATAAGAATGGCTTCAAGAGCTATCTTGCGGAAAAAGAATGTCCTCCTCAATTCCCTAAATCCACAAACTCTCTTGATTAGGAGTTTTTCAAGTTTTCAGCTCGGGCAACAACCACCCCTATCAAATAATTTGCAGCAATTAGACTGCATTACCAGTCAACCATCTGAAAATGATGTTTCTACTAGTGGAGGTTATCTAAATCCTTCAGTTGCCTGCAATACAAACCCAATTTTCTTTGCTGCAACTTTTCTTCAACATAAATCCTTTGCTCCGGGTGTTGATTTTGGGAGGCCAGTTTTTGTTTCTTCTTTGGGCATTAGGTGTTTTCCACAGTCAGTTCGTTATTTTTCCACCGCTGCTGCTGGTCAACCTGAATTTGGCAGGGGCAATGATAGAAGTGAAGAAGAGGCTGCCAAACAGGTTAAGGAAGCTTCACCGGAGGAGTGTGATGAAGCTGTTGAAGACTTAAGCGAGGTAAAAGCGAAGGCAAAAGCTAAACAGGTTCAGGAATCCCAAAAGAGTGATATATCAATTGTGCAGAGAGTATGGGCAATGCTTCTTGGTATCGGTCCTGCTCTGAGAGCTATTGCTTCAATGAGCAGGTCAAAATTTTATTCCTTATTGCTTCAATGAGAGCTAATGGATATCACACGTCACTTATTTGGAACCTTTTTACATTTCTAGGGAAGACTGGGCTAAGCAGTTTCGCCACTGGAAGGACGAATTTAAGTCTACAATGCAACATTATTGGTTGGGAACAAAATTACTTTGGGCTGATATTAGGATAAGTTCAAGGTTACTTGTTAAACTTGCCAATGGGAAGGGTCTCTCTAGGAGGGAAAGGCAACAGCTAACACGCACCACTGCAGATATCTTTAGGCTAGTTCCTTTTGCAGTTTTTATTATAGTCCCTTTCATGGAATTTTTACTGCCAGTATTCTTGAAACTATTCCCAAACATGTTACCATCAACATTCCAGGACAAGATGAAAGAACAGGTAGAGTTTGAACTTCTAAACTTTGTTGTTTTATAGCTGTAATGGAGAAGATTATGGTCTCAACCTGTGAAGGTTGTTTAGTCATTACTAACTTTCCCTATACCTTACTCACCTAAAGTTGAATTCCTATTTCTTCATAGTGCGGTCCTCTAAATATTTAGAGAGTGCCCAGCCTAATTCAAACCCTTCTCTAATACCGTGCGCTACTAAAGTGAGATAACATTCATGAATATGTGAAGGCAGTTGTTGGTCTCACTTTACATGCTTAATTTGTAGGAGGAGTTGAAACGAAAGCTGAATGCTAGGATAGAATATGCTAAGTTTCTCCAAGACACTGTGAAGGAAATGGCAAAGGAAATTCAGAATTCACGTAGTGGAGAAATTAAAAAAACAGCAGAGGATCTTGATGAATTCATGAACAAGGTAATATGCTTTTGTGTTTTTGTTCTTACAAAGTGAAGGAAGTTGTGATGTCTTCCTTCTGATTACAAAGTTTATTGTAAGAGTATAACTTGCTACGTTCACAGGTTAGAACAGGTGGCGGTGTTACCAATGAAGAAATTTTAGGCTTTGCCAAGTTATTCAATGATGAGCTAACTTTGGATAACATAAGCAGGTTCCCATTTCTATTAATTCTTTATTATCTATAATGGAGTCTTAACCTATTGGTTTAGGACCTTGCATACCTTATCCTTAATAAGTCTCTATACTGCTTTTGGTTGATGAGAACAGGCCACGGTTGGTAAACATGTGCAAATATATGGGTATCAAGCCATTTGGCACAGATGCACACCTACGTTTTATGCTTCGGAAAAGACTGCAAGAGTAAGATGTGCATGTTCCCTTTTTCTTGTTGTCTTGATGGTGTCTTAACATTTCAGTCTCATGTTATGTTGTCAGGAGTTCCCTTTTCTAGGTCAATGCCTGCACTTGTTGCTTATGGTATCAGTTGGTCCTTCAATAATTGGTATTTGGTACTTTGTAATGTCAGAAGTGCCATCTTCTCGTACATATTTTTTCTTAGTTCCTGCTCATGGTGTTTCATTTTAAAATTTAGGGAAGTGAAAGCTTTCAAAAGCAAGATAATTGGCTAGTGAGCAGATAGATGGTGTTGAGGCAATATGTAATTTTATCATGTTTTTCAACTAAAATTGGTGGGCCCTATTTTTCAGAAGTTGAGCAGAAATTGACATTTCTTTTAATTCTTTCATCAATTCTTTCTTTCTTTCCGTTGTGTGCCATTTCTGTTCCTTGAGGATATAGTTTTACATTGCATAATTAAATGGATTGCAAATTCTTTGTTTCATTTCTTCCTTGTGACTTTGTTATTTAAAACTCTTAGTAGTTGAGGCAAAGTGAGGGACTGTATTCTGTATTCTGCAGTTAAGTTGAGAATGAAAAAAGCCCAAAAATCAGATGTCATTTTCAATCAATATTCTTCAATTTCTGCATTACACTGCCCTGTTTTGTTAAAATGAAGAGCAAATAATTCTCTTAGCATTTGTTAATATTGCTATTCTTGGAAAGTTTATTCTTCCTCGAGATTGTAGATGAAATAAAGGATGTGAAACCTCCTTGGAATTTCCTAAATACCCTGACTTGTTTTCTAATAATTTGTTGCAAAAGCTACATAAGTTTCATTACAAACTGTTGATCGCTAGTGTTTGTGCCAAGATGTGCAGAAGACTAGGGGAAGACATTTATGATATATATAAGGATAGTGTTTGTACACAGTGCGTCTGCAGAATTCTGATGATTGATAATTTTTGAATATCTTAATGATTGCATTTGACAGGATAAAAAATGATGATAAGATGATTCAAGCTGAGGGTGTGGAGTCCCTTTCAGAAGAAGAGCTTCGCCAAGCCTGCAGGGATAGAGGCCTACTTGGATTGCTTTCCGTTGAAGAAATGCGCCAACAGGTTATCACTTAGCTTGTGTTTTGTAATTTTCACACCGATGGAGGAAGTGAATGCTATTTTTAGGCAGTTGCATCTAGTAGGAATCTTTCTAAGATTCCTTTGCAGCAGTAAGAAAATGACGCTTTATTCTTTATCCTTATAAAGTGCAGAGGAAAAATTATCATGTTGTCATGCTCGTAAATAATTATCTCTCTATGCAGTTGTGGGATTGGCTGGATTTGTCTCTCAATCGCTCCGTTCCTTCTTCCCTGTTGATTCTGTCTAGGTAATTAAATGGTTTGGCTGTTAATATTTTTCTGAAGATCTAGGCGATTTCATCTTTTCATTTTAATATCCTTTGCAGAGCTTTCTCTGTCTCTGGAAAAGTTAGGCCAGAGGAAGCTGTCCAGGCTACACTCTCCTCTCTTCCAGATGAGGTTGTGGATACAGTTGGAGTTACTACATTGCCATCTGAAGATTCAGTTGCTGAAAGGAGAAGGAAGTTGGAGTTCCTAGAAATGCAGGAAGAATTGATTAAGGTTTAAGTTTTGTGCTATTATTGCTTTAAGCACCTACCATCTTCCCTCCAGGTTTTCTTTGCCTTGCTCTTCTCCAGTACAGAAAGAAAAACAATTAAATGAATAACTTGTTACTGTTAAGGGATTTTATGGGTCGATAATACATATTCCATATCATGCATATCTTATTACAAGTTAAATCATGCAAACTTACAAATGCATGCATAAAAATGGAGAGCTCTGCAAAGGAATATCATTTTTTCTGTTAGCACTCTGACATGCTTTTTCTTTGTATGCTTTATCTTCCTTTAACTTCTTTTAACTTCTGCTGCATTTGTTGATCTAGGCTTTGCAATAAATGTTAAGTTTGGTCTTCAAATAATATGCCTCATGGTGTGTTTTCATACACTAGAAGAGGCAAAGTCCCAAATTTTCTGATTTTGAAGCACAATCATAAGATGCAAGTTCCCAGGACAGTCCTATGCTTCAATCTGCTATTTTCTTGAGCTTCTAACTTACCTGTCCTACTTTCCTCTGTGTAAGGGAATGGCCTGTTTATACACTTTGGTGCACATTATTACCATTCATTATTTAAAGTGCCTGTACTCATTTTGAAATTGTATTATACAATGATAGAGCTATTAATTTGATTTGTAGGCCTTTGTTTAATGGCTTTAAGTTGATTCTTGTGTGAAACATAGGAGGAGGAGGAAGAACAGGAAGAGGAACTGGCAAAGATGAAGGAATCTGTTGGTAGCCAAAAGGATGTGGCTTTGGAAGAGATGGCTGTTCGAACAGCTAGAGAAATAGAACAGGCAAAGGCGAAAACATTAGAGAAACATGAGCAGCTATGTGAGCTCAGTCGTGCCTTGGCAGTTTTAGCTTCAGCATCTGTAAGGACCTGAAATAAGTTTGTTCAATGATATTATTGCAATATCTTTCAAACTCTTTACTAGCTTCTTTGATTCATATTTCAGTCAGTAAGCAGGGAGCGTGAAGAGTTCCTGCGCATAGTCAAAAAGGAGGTATGAAAAAGAAGTTTCTTCTGTAGTGCATGAACTAATACATTGTTATAGTGATTTTCAAAATGCTCTTTGCAGTGATAAACAAAAGGAATAAGAATATGAGCGATTGGGAATGCCAGTTTAACAAGACAAAGGATGCATTCATAAAATAATGCAGAGATCTGAAATTTTTTATTAGAATGTCTATATATTTATATCATTCAGTGACACAATAAGTAAATACATACTATGGATAATATATATATATATAGAAATATTTTATTAGAATGTCTGTATATTTATATCATTCAGTGACACAATAAGCAAATACATACTTCAATGATAAAAGCAAAAAAAACTTGGCATTGCATTTGGAGCACTTAAAATCAACAATCATAGGTCAACTGGTTGTTTGTGACATATATTTGAAAATTTTATTCCTATCTAATTTCAAAGAATTTAAACATAATAATTTTTTTTTTGAATTCCAATTCCTAGGAAGGAGCAAAGAACTGCAATTCTCGACAGCTCAATTTTTACAGAAATACTTGATGCTCGTTGGAATTATGAGAACTAGAACCATCAAATTTTCTCTGTCATTTTGATTATTATCTTTGTTGAGGGTGTTGGCCAAATCAGTTTGCTGAGGCTGGATCTCTCTTGAATTTTATACTTCTTGTCATCAACTAAAATGGTACTCGGGCATAAAGATGTGTTCATTTATATGTATCCACTTGAATGCATAAAGTCTTACCATTTAAAGTGGATATGTCATGAATCAGATCCTTTTCTATCATTACGATAGAAATTTTGTTCATTTCCATTCTGTATCTCATTCTTGTATGGTCATTATCAGATAGACCTCTACAACACCATGGTGGACAAAGAAGGGACACAAGACGAGGAAGAAGCAAAGAAGGCATATAGAGCTGCTAGAGAGGAGAGTGACCGTGCTGCTCAGACTGCCGTTGCTGACAAGGTTTCTTCAGCCTTGATAGAAAGAGTGAGTATTTTAAAGAATTATGTAGCGTAATTCTACAATCTTCCATTTCAGTGTCTTTCTCTATCCAATGCGTAAAATTTGAAATTGGAAAATGACCAGCAATGATGTTGTGGTTTGACAAATTTCAGGTAGACAATATGCTTCAAAAGCTTGAAAGAGAAATTGATGATGTTGATGCCAAAATTGGTGATCGATGGCGCTTGCTAGATAGGTTTGTCATTACCTCTTTGAAATTTCACATCTAGATGAGTCGTTATAGTGTTTATCTCTGAGTCTTGCTTGCTCTGGTTCATGTGAGACAAAATATATGGAGATTAGGCTGTATAATAACTCCAGTGATGCTTTAATTAAGACCCAAGTAGGAATTCAATTTTGCAGGTTTTTTTCTGGATGACTATATGAACAAAAACTTCAGATTCTACTTCTCTAGTATACTTACCAGTATCTTAGTTTACAAAATTGTTCGAGTCATCTCTTTCATTTCGTGAAGTTTGTTCTCGTGTCCTGTCACAAGTTCTTTAGGGGCACTAGCCTTGTTTTGAATCCATTTGACTAAGAATCAAACTTGATTCAATTTGACAATAACATTTTGTCAACTTTGGGAAGGGTGATTTATGATATGATCGTCAATTCTAAAATATTTCTGTTTTGTGGCTTTTAAGACTTGAAATTACATGAGCATTTGCCAATAACATGCTGTCTCCAGGGATTACGATGGGAAAGTGACTCCTGAGGAAGTTGCCTCTGCTGCTATGTACCTCAAGGACCATTTGGGCAAGGAGGGCATCCAAGAACTTATAAGCAATCTTTCCAAGGATAGAGGTCAGTTGCTAATTTCCTTTTTCTCTGAATCTTTTACTTACGTTTTTACACCACGTGAAGACTAGTATACTAACGAAAAGATTTGGACGTGGGTCAAATTAAGATGATGATCTTAGGCAGGTCACGAGTGGTAGATTATTGTTTTGGAATCACTTGTGAAGTTGTTGATGGTATTCACTTTCCCATGAAGTTAGCAAGCAATACTTGACATCACAGTATACTAAATTAAAAGAAAAACCAAGATAGTAGATTTATGGTGTGTGCATAAGATTCAGTTAAATGTTTTGCTGATATGGTATTCCTCCATTTTGGCCGCAACAGAAGGAAAAATTCTTGTCCAAGATATCGTGAAAATGGGTAGTCAGATGGAAGAAGAAGATGATACAGTTGAGAAGGGAAAATGATAGAAGATTGAGGTAGTGTAGCGTATTGAAGTGACCATATTTTTTGTCTTAATTGCTTAATTGCTGTATCACTGTCGTCTTTCTATCATACATATATATTATAATATACTTGTGGATTTGAAAAATTGTAGAAAAATAGAATGAAATTATCTGCAATTTTAGGGCGCGGCTTCTTTCCTTCTATTTTTATTTAAAAATTTTATTTGGTTTGCGAAAACTGGTGGACCAGGGACGGGCATCTTCAAATGAATTATCATTTAATAAGATCGGTATCGGTAATTCGGTATGGTGCTGTTAAACAATCTATATTCTCTAGCCGAGTGAATAAAAGTAGCAATGGTTTTATTCGATAATAATTTTTTTCCAAATAATAATAAAGAATTTCCAAATGAATGGGCTGGATAGTATCTTGGGAGCCCAATATCGTTTCTTGGACCGGACCTTTTTGTCAAGCCCGACCAGATGATCGATGCGGTTCCAGTCGCTCCGTCCGTCCGATCTCACAAATCAGTTTCTTTATTGACTTTACTTCTATATATTATTTAATAATTTTATTTTAATCTCTACAAGCCACTTAAACTCAATTCTATTCTATTCTAACACTCGACCCAAAGCTCAAGATTTTTTTAAAAAATAATTTTCTTCCAATTTCTTCCGCTCCCTAGCCTAGATCCCGTTTTTGCTTTTCCTTCTTTCATTTTCAAATTCTAGGGTTTGAAGTTTTGCTTTTCACTTCCTTTCCTTCTTCAGCGTCTTTCCAATGTCTCGATTTAGGATTGTGCTGTTTCGTCCGTCGTCAGCTTTCGTAGTACAGTTGTAAGGATCACTCTCTTTTTTTTTGTTTTTCCGGGCTATCAATATTTTCATCATACAGATGTTATTTCTGAATTAAGAAGATTGTTTAAGCAATTGTTATTATTTGAGTGATGTAATATGTTAGATTGGAATAGTTTCATGAGATTCTACTATAGATATATTCGTTTGGGGTTAGATGAGATATATGTTCCTATTTTTTCTAATTCTATATCGAGTAATTTTACTAAATTCCTGTTCTTCCCTAAAACAGGTAGATGGTTCGTCTGATTAAGTTAGTAATCAGAGGTTTCTCACTCACTGAACCTCAAGTCAGTACTCATTTTGGCTATCACCATGGCTTCCGCCACTTCACCACTGAATCATGTCATCTACACACAGCTTCACCTTTCCCTGTCAACCCAGACCACCTTCTTCGAGTTTGCACCATTCTTTATCAACTACAGCATTCTCCAGACTCCAAACTCCATTCCAAACTTTCATCTTCTGCTTTCCAACTCACCCATGAATTCTTCCTCCAAGTTTGTAACAAATTCCCCTATTCATGGCGTCCTGTCTATCGCTTC
Organism: Erythroxylum baracoense; assembly: GCA_025629805.1. NCBI lineage: Eukaryota > Viridiplantae > Streptophyta > Magnoliopsida > Malpighiales > Erythroxylaceae > Erythroxylum > Erythroxylum baracoense. Next base: position 29,850,148 of record JAOTAY010000007.1, on the reverse strand, counting down.
TTCCAGTACACACAACAAGCTTCTCATTCACAATTCTCCCACACCTCTTTAACCTCCAACAAGATGCTTGACATCATTGGGAAATCAAGAAACATTGATCTCTTTTGGAACATGGTTGAAGAAATGGGCAGATGTGGCCTAGTCAATGACAAGACTTTTGTACTTGCTCTTAAGACCTTGGCTTTGGCAAGGGAGTTGAAGAAATGTGTGCAATTCTTTCATTTGATGAACGGGTTTGGGTTTGAGTATGATGTGGAGAGGATGAATAAGGTGGTAGAGAGTTTGTGCAAGGCTATGCTTGTTCAAGAGGCAAAGTTCGTGGTTTTGAAGTTGAAAGAGTGGATTACTCCTAATGATGTTACCTACGGGTGGCTGGTTAAGGGGTTTTGTGATGCGGGTGATATGATTGAAGCTTCAAAGATGTGGAATTTAATGGTGGATGAAAATTTGGAGCCAGGGATCGATGTCTTTAACAAAATGATTGATACTCTTTTCAAGAAAAATGAATATGATGAAGCTATGAAGTTGTTTGACACAGTGAGAGTGAGGAGAGCAAATGGTTTGGGCCTTGCAACTTATGACCTCGTGATTGGTTGGTTATGTAAAAGAGGTAAGCTCGGCCAAGCTGAAATATTGTTTGATGACATGCTCAACAGAGGAGTTCGAGCTGATAATTCAACTTTGGGATCTTTGGTGTTTGGGCTTTTAGTCAAAAGGAGGGTCCAAGAGGCATACAAGGTTGTGGAAGGAATTGAAAAGCCAGATATTGGTGTTTATCATGCATTAATTAAAGGTTTAGTAAGGTTGAGGAGGCCAAGTGAAGCAAGTCAAGTGTTTCGAGAGATGATAAAGAGAGGATGTGAGCCGGTGATGCACACATATGTTATGTTATTGCAAGGGCATTTAGGGAAGAGAGGGAGGAAAGGACAAGATCCACTTGTGAACTTTGACACCATTTTTGTAGGAGGTTTGGTCAAGGCTGGGAAGTTGCAAGAAGCCACCAAATATGTGGAGAGGACAATGAAGCGAGGACTAGAGGTTCCTAAGTTTGATTATAATAAGTTTCTGCATTATTATTCTAGTGAAGATGGGGTGTTAATGTTTGAGGAGATGGGGAAGAAATTGAGGAAGATAGGGTTGATGGATTTGGCTGATATATTTTCTCGTTATGGAGAGAAAATGGCAACTAGAGCGAGGAGGAGAAATAGGGCAGTTGAATCTTCGGAGGTTTAAATCTTGATTGGGAACTCCTTTGAAGTGTTAACTTCTGGATCAATTGGTTTGAGGGAGCTGCTAGTTGATGTGACTTTGCTGTGAAGGTGAGTTTGATTATTTCCTAGAACCATTTCAAATATCTTGGTTATGGAAACTCACTCTTATGATTATAGATTTGTGGTTTATAGCAGGACCAACTTTTCTGTCCTTAGATAAAATAATAGGAAAAAGAATAGAGTTAGAAGAGGAGGAATAGTAAACAAACAATCAAACAAACAAGTGAAGGAGTGATCCTACCAATGGAGTACCACCCCCAGCAAAACCATCACTATCTCGACTCTATCGGCTGTTCACCTAAAGTATCTGACTGCTACACATTGTCATCTTCAGAGAAGGAATCAGAGCCATCCAATTCCTTTATGGAAGCCACCAGCAAGCACCTGGACTACATGATCCAATTCTTGGACCGCAAGCTGTCCGCGACGTTAATGCATACAAATTCTCGGGTGCTTTTGTTACGTATAAAAATAATATGGTCATTATACAACTGTACTGTCATGAGTGGATAGTATAACAATACTTGTAACCGTTTCGTTGGGGAATGAATATTGATTAGCTGATGAGTGTCTCTCTCTCTCTCTCTAGTTCTCTGCACTTCTCTTTTCTTTCTGGACTCTTCTCTTCCTTCTTCTCTCCTCTCCTTCTTTCTTTTGTTCTTTATTTTTCTTATCAATAAATGGTATCAGAGAAGTCGGTTCTGTGTGGAAATGAAGAAAACATGAAAAGTTTGATGGAAGCATAGATTAGAAGCCAGAAAATGTTTTTGGAATTGCAAAGCAGGAGTGAGAAAATGTTTATGGAAGCTTTAAACATAACAAAAAAAATTCGAGAATGACTTGCTACAACTTAAAACTATGATGGCACAATTCATGCAGCAACAAGGAGAGGAATCAAGAGCTACTATTCTAGCTACTCCAGAATCTACAACTAGAAACTACATAAAATTTTTCTCTCTTTCTCTCTCTCAAAGGTACTCTGAGATCACAGAACTAATGACGCAGGTAGCTACTGTTCTCAGCAATAATGAAAAAGAAGATGGGAAAACTATTGTAATTGGAGTTGTCTCCAGTTTGAAACTAGGGTTCCATGTTCATGCTCTTGTAGACATAACAAATGGTTGCATGTCAATTAAACTGCATTTCAACCCAGTTGGTAAAGATGGAGACATAACAAATGGTTGCATGCCAATTGAACCGCATTTCAACCCATTTGGTAAAGAGTATGATGCACCTAGGGATGCAAATCTACATGCTAATAATCTTGTCTCCTTCCTTAACAATGTTAAAGGAGCTATTGCTAATGGTATTGTGAAGGAGATGGGTGATAAAAAGAAAATATGTTTATTTCTTTTTTGTCCATTCTGTAAACTTCTATAACCTTGAGGACAAGGTTTTTTAAAGGAGAAGGAATTATTACGTATAAAAATAATATAGTCATTATACAGCTGTACTGGCATGGGTGGATAGTATAACAATACTTGTAACCGT
>JAOTAY010000007.1:29752686-29847286 GCA_025629805.1 Erythroxylum baracoense | reverse complement strand
TTACTATCTTATGGTAACAAAAGATGTTTCTGCAGTAATTATGTTGATCATCATGTTAGTACAAAGGAGCAAATCACTCTCCAAGACAATATGGAACCTGTGGTTTACTCTACATCAAGATTTGGTTTGGATGGTGAGTAAATTTTTAAAAAAATATGTTGTAGTGACTTGCCTATGTAATGGTGGCAAACATTGCTAATTGATTTTTAACGTATGATTTATCTTAGAACGATTTGGTGATGGTGACACTTCTCAAGTTGGTTTAGAGCTGGAAGAGGTAGGTATCTCATGCTTGCACGCGAGTTTCTATGTAGCTAGGTTGGGAACAAGATTACTAGATTGAATGTGTATCAAGTCTTACTAAAATTGCTGCTCTTTTCTTAATATTTGCTTGGCTTCACCGACATTATATATTTAGGATGAGTGGTATTGGCCATTGCTTTCCCCCCAGCTGGTCTTAAATCTGAAGGGCCTATATCTACTTTTATTTAGCCAACCTGCTAGTGTACATTGTTACTTGTCTCAAGGTCACATATAGTTTATTTTTCATTTGCATGTGAGTTATTTCCTTAAACTGGTGACGATTCTTTTGTGTTTTATTTTATGCCAACAGGACCTATTTCTTGACAAGGTTGCAGCCACAGGGCTTGGTGGAATTCCAGAGTATGTTCTTCCTTATGTGCCTTCTACCAATTTGCTCACCTTCTATACTTTTTCTTATTTATGTGTTCTGTATGCTAGCACATATGCTTGTGAATTGATTTTTTGGCATGTAACTAAGAATGATTAAGATTTTAGTTCTTTGTCTATATTTTTACGCCTTTGGCAACAAATTGATATATGCTTGTTAGATAGCGCGAGAATATGGGCCTATGAAGTGTACACAAAACCAGCATTTGTTGGCTGAGTTGTTTCCTTTGACTGTCAACTGGCTTGTTTCAGCTGTGCTTTGAACGCTGAGCATCATTATTTTGTTTGTTTTAATTGTTGTTTCTTTTTTTTATTTTTGCCCTCTTTACTCATTTGTTCTTGGACTTTCTTCATGGTTGTAGCTTATTGTTTTCTTACTTCATATAGCTAAGGGTGGTATCATTCATTTGTTAATAATAAAATAGTTTATGAGTTGGAAATACCAATAATTTCTGATTCACAAGGTGTCTGTGGGTGGTTAATTGGGATGCCGATTTGGAGATTTGTTTGCTCCAACTATTACTAACAGTGAAACTTTGTGAACTGCCTGGGTGTCTGTTTGCAGAGCTGATCCTCATTTATCTTTGGAACCAGCGGCACAACAAAATGGAACTCATGATAGTATGACTGGATCCGCAGAAATGGTACTATTAAACTGTACTACAAGCAAGGTTAGTATGGACATCACAGTTCTGATTTGTACAAGTCATTAGTTACCACTCTGTTCGATCTTCACTTCTGATCTCATCTTGTTGATGGTTTGAATTAATGTTGTTTTGATAAATTTCTAGCAACGGGGGAGGATTACCTTGCTGTCTGATGAAATTGATATAATCCTGTAAACAGATAGAAGCTGTGAATTCTGAACCTGTTGATTATGCTCAGGCTTCATCTACACCTGGATTATTAGAAGAGCCAAACTTGTCATCTGTTCAGAAGGGTCTGGCCTCGGAGGATCATTTAGAATCAGAAGATCACAACTTGACAGAATTAGTCGGCGTAGAGAGTGCAGAAACTGCTGCCGTTAAGTCAGATCTCCTTCATGGAAATGATGCAAAGGATTTGTCTTCAAGAAATGTTTTAGATAGTGATGCTGGTAAGTGTGTGGCTGCTGATAATATGTTTCTGTTCATTTGGAGATGAATCACTCAGGTCTACGAATGGAATTACAATCATCTACAATTCCCATGGAATTTATTTCAACTGATGACACTGTTATTCCATTAGATGGTCCAAACAAGGTGGAAGAGCTGCATGATGTTGGTGTTTGCAGCAATGTCCAAATGCTTCCATCAATTCATCAAATCAACAGGGTATGTGATGAAACTGTCTCTCCATCTGAGTTGGTTGGTACTCTTGATGTTGAACATCAGGATGGACATGAGAAAACTCAACACGAAAAGTCCACTTCTCTGGGTATGCTCATGGCATGCACTTCAAATGTGGCCCAACCTGATGACCTGTGTCACAAAGTTGATGGTGCTGTGCTTTCTCCCACCTTGCAATTGGAAGATTCCCTGCCCTTACCTCTGGAGACATCCAAAGATGAGCAAGCACTTCAGAATTCTGGAACTTCAACCAAGGTGCAAGGTTTGTTTGGCTATCTACATGATTAGAGTTTATTTTCCGTTAAGTGTATTGTCTACGAGTGATAGACCCCCATTAATAGCAGTATGTTCTCTAAATGCTTACTCCTTTCTAGGTGAAGGGTGCCATGTGACAGATGGTATGGAAATTAAGGAAACCCAGACATCAAGGCCTGATTTACTTGGAGAATTTCAGACAGACAGTGGGAAAATAGATGAACAACTAGATAAAGTGATTTCTGGCAATAATGAACTTGAAAATATGAATGAGTGTTTAACTTCTAACATGCCTGAACCAGAAAAGTTGCTTTCTGTACCCTGTAATATTCTTGATAAACCAGATGAATTGATTGTGGAGTCAACACCGGGTAAAGAAGTCCCAGAAGGCGGTGGTGGAAGCAGCTCTGGGACCAACATTTCGGGAAAGAAGCGGAGTTTCACAGAGAGTATGCTATCTGTTCAAAGTTTAATTGAAGTTGAATCAATTGGAAATATCAAATCAAAGGGAACTGCGGACTCCATTCCTGATGATAATGATCTGTTATCTTCTATATTAGGTCAGATCTTTTTTGCTACTTCATAGCTTCATTTCTGGCACGACAAACTTCTGAAAACATTGCAGGCATTGTCCCTTCGTTCTTTGGAAGTTATATTGTTAGTATAAAAACTGTAACTGACTTATGCCTTTATTTGCATATTTTATTGTGTACCAGTTGGAAGAAGATCATCTGCTCTTAAAATGAAGCCCACTCCACCCACTCTACCTGCACCTGAAATAGCATTAACCAAACATGCCCATTCTGCATCTCGACCTAGTGCAGTAAAGAGAAAGGTGCTTATGGATGAGTCAATGGTCTTGCATGGCGAGTAAGTCTTACTTCATTTAACTTGTTCTTGTTATTATTGGATATTGAATCTTGTTTTGATTAACATATTTGAGTGCCTCAAGGAATCTGCTTGGAAAACTTGCTTAAGTGCCTGTTATTGAAGCAAGTTGGTGCTTGTGTAATGGAGACTTTTCCACTTGCATTGTTTTTTCCTCGTTTAAATCTCTTGTTGGGAACATCAGAAATAGAAGGTCTCTCTAGACATTCCTCATTCCTTGCACCTTTCAAGTTCTGATCCTTGTGGATGGATAAGTACTCGTACTTCCCTGCAATTACATCAATCTCTTAATGTTGGCATCTCCCTTTTTACAATCTGCATACACCGTTTCTAGATAATAAAACTTAACTATCTGGACTAAACATGCTGAGACCCTCAAGATATGGGGATTTTTTACCATTTTGTGTTATGAAGCCTTTCCTTTTCGTTTCTGCATTGTCTATGAACTATAAAATCCTAATCACTTCTTCGCACCGTGCTAGTGTCACTCATCCATTGGACTAGTGTTTATTCATCTGGCTTTATTCTTCTGTTTTCTCCAAGCTGTATGCAATTTGATGGAACACATTAGTGTTGCTGTGTTTGTGCACTGAATCATATGGCAGAGGAATTGGGCATATAAGAAATGTAGAATTATAAGTTTTAGTTTGCTGAATTCTGAAAAGATTTTCCCCCCCTTTTCCTATCCAGTACAATACGTCAACAATTGACAAATACTGAATACATACGTCGCGTACGGAAAAAAGCTCCTTGCACACGCTCTGAAATCTTGATGATCCAGAGACAGTTCCGAGAGGAAGAAATATTCAGTGAACAACTGTTATGTGGTGAGCTGATTGCTAGATCTTATGTATGCTTACCTAGATTCATTATTTAAATGTCTTTGGGGTGGGAACGATGTATCTGTGTTGGTCTTCATAGTTGACCAAAGTTATGTGTGCTAGATTTTCCCATCTCCAACATTCTGTGGTGTTGTGGACTTTGTAGTTCTGTTATAAACCCTAATCTAAAGTTCCTACATGATGACAAGACAACATCCTTATAAGTTCCATACTCTGGGAGGTCATAACTATAGCTGTTTTTAGCTTTTTAATACTTCTAACTTCCAAGTTTTCTGATGCTTTTGGTAATTAATGTTTGGCTTTCACTTGAAAAATCCATCTGCTTACTGAAACCGTTTGTTCTTTCAGGTTTGTCTTCGGAATTGAGATGTTTGCATGGTAAAGCATTTGATTTGAGTGGAGTCATAATTTCTGAAAATGATCCATATGGTACTTGTTTGGAAGAGGAAAAGGATAAAGAGAATTCTGCTGGGACAATTATTACCAATGAGACTACTGAACCTTCACTAATTATAAATGATGTTAACGGGCAGTTTACTGAGGTTCTTTTGGGGAGTGAGAGCCATCACAGTGGGCATCAATCAGAAGTTTTTGATGCTGATAATCAAATACACATGAATGCTATTCCTGAAGTAGCTGGGTGTCGATTGCCAGAATGTGAACCCTTGGGGGAAATAGCTGAAATTGAAACTGATAGAGGGCAGACTGAGGTTTCTGGTGCAGCAAATGATTTTTTCCTGGGCTTTGAAGCATCTCCAACTGTCGCTGGAGATAATTGTAGCTTGCCTGCAGAGTCTACTGGTCAGTATGGTTTTGCAGAAAAGCCTACCATTGATGATGTTTGTCTATTCAAAGATACTTCAAACTCCATGTGTGATGAGATTCATGTACCAATTGATGGTGCAGGAGATCCAGTCCATCAGCAAGAAAATGTTGTTGCCCCTGAGACTGAACTGAGAGCAATGGAGGAAGTTTTGTTGGGGGAAAACAAAGTTGATCAGGCAGTTGAAACAAATGCAGATATTCTAGTAGATCGTTGTGCACCAGGAAAAAATGCAGACTCTTCCACTGGAAAAGAACTTTCAAAGAATGGTGAATGCATCAATCTAACTTCTGCTGACCAAATTGTAGAAGATATTAACAACTATAACTTGGGGGTTGGTCTTGAGGACGATCGACAGGTTGGGGATGATGATAAGGAGCAAACCTGTAATGATTTGTTTGATGAGGAATCTAAAGCAGTAGGATTTGGTGGGCATTTAAGAAAAGATGCTTTAAGTGCAGATTATCCATTCTGTGAAGTAGCTGATCAACAGAGTACCTTTGAAATGGAAAATTTTCTCAACCAGCCTGCTGGAGGAGATCATGGAGTAAGCTACACACAATATTTTCATTTATTTTATGGCTTTCTGCTCTAGCTGCAATTCCCTTTTCTTTTTCCCTAGAAGCGTTCTACATTATACTTTGTCATTTTTCTGTCTCTATCTCTTGTTTTTATGTCCTTTTTAACTAGGGTGAGGGAAAATAAAAGAAATCCCTACTTTAATTTTTGGAATATAGGTTTGCCATCATTGTATAACATGAGCTGAATTGCTCCTAGTATTCTGAATCATTGTGTTAGTGGAACTATTTTCAGCACCTCTCAAAGTATTGTAATTGTAATCAGGTCCTTGTCATTGGTCAAAGCTACTGCTAGGCTAAAGGAGAATGAGAATACCTTACATTATGGCATTCTGTTTTGTTTGCATCAAGTTTAGGTGGTCTCTGTGAAATTGATCAATTGTTGTTCAATTTTATATCAATTTCTTTTGATTCCTTAATTTTAATTAATACTTATAGTTTTTTTTCATCCTTTGAACTTTGCTTTTAATAAAACAGAATATATATATATATTTCACACATAAATTTCTACTTAGATTTTAGTCGATTTCAGTCTGATAATAACTGATCGTGCAGTGCAGCTTTACCTATTACTTTATCTAAATTTCTCATCTTGATGACATTGTATAGTTCTTATGTTATTGTAGCATGCTTTATATGTTCTGGTTTTATGGTGCAGGATTTGCAAGACATTGGATTTGCAAATGACACAGGTTTAACATTTTTTCTTTTTCACTTTGTATCAGTTGGATAATTCAGAGCAATTAGCTTCTGTTTCCTTACCTGTTTTATTCATAGTACTTCGTTAGGAGTGAGTTGCAAGTTTTATGTACATATTAGGAACTTTGCATCTCTTGAGCTGGTATGGATTGCTTTTATGAGTTATGAAATTCCCAGCGTGCTCCAAATATGTCTAGCCCCTTAGTGAGTTATGGAACAGAACTCAAATGAATACGAGCATGTTATGTTACAAAGTAATACTGTTTCTATGTGATTCAGTCATAGGTTTGCAGTCTGGGTTGTAATAGGACAAGAGGTTTCAGGGTTCATATCAAAATTTTCACTTGCATGCTACATAGAGAGGATTTTCACATCATGTTGTCATCTTTCGAGGGTATTTGAGTGACTATGTTTTGTGTTTCTGCAATTATTCTCAGAATTTGGGCCGGTAATACATACTCCTAAAAGATTTCAAAATTTGGCTTAAGCTCTTTATTAATGGAACCCTGTAACCTTGTAATTTGGGAGAATTTCTGAATCCTGAGGCAGTTATATTTTGTCCTATGATGATATGCTTGTATTTTAGGATGAAAATAAATTGATTTTGATCTGAGAAAAGCTGTGCTCGTAAAAAATTTGCTGTGGATATACCTAATCAGTTTTCCTACAGGCAATTTTCTTCCAGATTTTCTTAATGCGGATGACGATGAGATAGGTGAAGATGGTGAGGATGGCATGCCTTGTCATGAAGATACTTGCCTTCTAGAGAATAGTGGATGGTCTTCCCGCACAAGGTTTGTGTCTTTTATGTGGTTAACAATTGTCTTCCTACTGAAGATTCCTGAAAAGTGGGAATACATCTGGAAGTACTGATAATTTGTCACAACTTAGCGTAGGATGTGATACTATTAGTATCCAAGATGGGTATGAATGGGGATCTTGCGATGTTTATAAGCAATCTAAGAGGAAAAATAGCATATAAGTTTTCCATATCTTGTGCTAAATTTGCTCTGATCAGCCATCTCTGAGCTAGGAATTATGGGGATCGAACTCATGAAGTTGATTGTGTCTCTTTCACCCACTTTATTATATATTTTTCTCAATAGCTCTTTCATGTATTTTCTTGATTATTGATGATTTGCATTTGTTTAGGGCTGTTGCTAAATACCTGCAAACCTTGTTTGACAATGAAACTGGACAAGGAAGGAAAGTCCTTTCGGTGGACAATCTACTAGTTGGTAAAACTCGCAAGGAAGCATCAAGAATGTTCTTTGAAACGTTGGTATGTATCGCAAACTAAGTTCCTTTTTTTTTATCTTCAGTTCATAGATTGTGTACCTGTTGAGTGTCGCAATTTGCCAGTAAAATGGAGATGAGTAGCGGCAAAGGCCACTGAAGCTGATAAAATATAGTTGATGCTGATCTATGTTGACCAATTTGTAGGTTCTTAAAACAAGGGATTACATACACGTTGAACAGGTGAAGCCCTTTGACAGCATCGATATAAAGCCACGGATTAAGCTTATGAAGTCAGAATTCTAAGCTCTTGGCCCAAGGCCAACCCGGTGACACTTTTTTATTTGTAGTATTCATTAGATGTTTTCTTGGTTTTCAGTTAGTACAGTTCAGGTAGTGCCAGTGGGGGAGGGCTTAGGATTAGGACTTGCGATTATTGTTGTAATATGGGCTGTATGTATGTATGCTAGTGTATATATGTAATAATATACATAATATGCTAAGTTGATTTTCTTTTCTTCTCATGTACAAACCTTTATTTAAGGTTTTTTTAAAATATTAAATGGATATATAATTAATAACAGATAAATATATCTTCGTGATATGTCCTTGTAAACTTTCATTACCATCTACTTTTTTTATTTATATCATAGTGTTAAAAATAAAATAGAAGATCATAGAAGGAAGCAAAATAAGTCGTATAATGTTAGTCAGTCTTGCATGTATTAAAAACAAATAAGAACGGTTAGAAAACAACAGAGCATTTACGAAATGCATTGTGTTGATGTGATATCATTATCGCAAGTCTATTATTTGAATACATAACATAATTGTGTTACGATTTCTTTAAATTTATCAACTCATTTAAGAAATTATTTTTTTAATAAATAACTCGTCTTTGATAATTCAATTCACTATTTACGAATTCCATTGAGTCGTTGTTCAGAGATTATACTTTTTTAGGGTAATCTTAAATAAGACTAAATAGAATTTTGTTGAATTTATACTCGGATAGGATAGGGGGTGGAAGTAGAACTGAACCACGTTGGTAACGAATAACGATTACTTCACGATCACGACTCTGTTAATATTATTATATAAAAAAATATGTAATATTACTTTCAATTTCCTTCTGCTCCCTGTCCCTAGACCCCATTTCGCTCTTCCCTCTTTCAGTTTCAAATTCTAGGGTTTCCAGTTTTGCTTTTCTCTACCTTTCTTTCTTGAGCGTCGATTCAGGATTGTGTTGTTTCGTCTATTGGCAGCTTCCGGAGTACAATTGTAAGGATCACTTCTTCTTTTTGGCACTATTCTCAGCATACAGTTGCTATTTCTGAATTTAGTATTCCCAAACCTGATTTCTTTGAGCATTTTGAAGGTTGCTTTTCCCGTCACATGTTAAAACTTGCTCTTGCTCTTGTAGCTGTTCCTGTTGTTATTGGTAAATCGCGGTGGATTCCATAAATATAATTTGGTCTCTTGGTGGTTTAGTTTCTGAGACCAAAACCATATGTTTTATTCACAATTTATACTGGCCAAGAAAGGGCCATTGGGTACTATATGGATAGCAGCTCACTTGGAACGGAAACTTCGCAAAAACCAGGTCGCTGATACTGACATTGGTGTCTCTGTTGGTCAGTTTCTACTTTATACTCGTCTTTTCTTCACTTCTCTACCAAAAACATTGTTATAGCAGTTGAGCCAATATTTCCATTATTTGGTTTGTCTCATTACACTTCTCGTCCTTTTTAACTCCTCAACAGATTCAATTCTATTTCCCGAAGTACCAATAGCACTACGGTTGTCCAGCCATCTTCTGCTTGGTGTGGTGAGGATATACTCTAGAAAGGTGAATTACCTTTTTGATGACTGCAGTGAGGCTTTGCTGAAGATAAAGCAAGCTTTTCGATCCACTGCAGTTGATTTACCTCCTGAAGAAACAACTGCACCTTATCACTCCATCACCTTGCCAGAGACTTTTGATCTTGATGATTTTGAGTTGCCAGATAATGATATTTTTCAGGGGTTAGTTAAAACAACCAAATTACCTTACCGAAACTATCTATTATCTAGTTTGTTGTATGTCATTCTTTCTATTTACTTAACAATATGGTTATAAGTTGGCTTCATGACCATCATGCACTAATTATTTTATTGTCTTTGTAAGTTTCGGGATTGATAAGGTTCTGAAGTAGCCAAATGGCTTATACATTGATTAGTTATTGTGCCTTGATTATTCGCTTAGCATTCTTGATTTTTCGACAAATAAACATTGTGTTACCTGGTGATGATGTTCTATTTACTATCTTATGGTAACAAAAGATGTTTCTGCAGTAATTATGTTGATCATCATGTTAGTACAAAGGAGCAAATCACCCTTCAAGACAATATGGAGCATATGGTTTACTCTGCATCAAGATTTGGTTTGGATGGTGAGTGAATTTATTTAAATGTATGTTGTAGTGACTTGCCTATATCATGATGGTACACTTTCCTAATTGATTTTTAATGTATGATTTATCTTAGAACGGTTTGGTGATGGTGACACTTCTCAAGTTGGTTTAGAGCTGGAAGAGGTAAGTATCTCCTGCTCGCATGAGAGATTCTCTGAACCCAGGTTGGGAACAAGATTATTGGAACGTGCATCAAGTCTTACCAAAATGGCTGTCCTTTTCTTTCAATTTGCATGGTTGTATCAACATTATATATTTCGGATGACTGCCATTGGCCATTGCTATCATTTCCCAGTTTGCAGTTGGTTTAAACTTGAAGATCCTGTATCTACTTGTATTTAACAAACCTGATACTCTACATTGTTACTGCCTTATCTCAAGGTCACATATTGTTTATTTTCATTTGCATGTGGGTTATTTCCTTAAACTGTTGACAATTCTTTTCTGTTTTATCGTGTGCCAACAGGCCTAAACTGGTGACAATTCTTTTCTGTTTTATTATATGCTAACAGGACCTATTTCCTGACAAAGTTGCAGCCACTGGGCTTGGTGAAATTCCAGAGTATGTTCTATATGTGCCTTTAACCAATATGCTCTCCTTCTAAATGTTTTCTTATTTGTGCGTTCTGTGTGTTAGTGCATATTCATGCATGTGCCCTTTGCCAATTTGCTCACCTTCTAAACGTTTTCTTATTTGTGCGTTCTATGTGGTAGTGAATATTCATGCAAGTGTGTATACACTTGTGAATTGATTTTTTGGAATGTGATTAAGAATGATTAAGGTTTTAATTCTTTGTCTATATTTTTACACCTTTGGCAAAAAATTTATATATGCTTGTTATATAGGGCGACAATATGGCCCTAGTGAAGTGTCTACAAAAGCAGCATGTATTGGCTGAGTTTTCTCTTTGACTGTCAACTTGCTTGTTTCAGCTGCGCTTTAAACCCTCTGCATCATTTCTTTGTTTGTTTTAATTTTTGTTTCTCTTTATTATTTTGTCCTCTTTACTGACTTCCTTCATGGTTGTGGATTTTTTTTTTCTTCTTTCCTATTGCTAATGGCGATATTATTCATTTCTTAATGATAAAATAGTTTATGGGTCGAAAATATCAATAATTTCTGATTCATAAGGTGTCTGCGGGTGTTTAATTGTGATGCTGATTTACAGATTTGTTTGCTCCAATTATTGCTAACAGTTCAACTTTGTGATCTCACTGGGTGTCTAATTGCAGAGCCGATCCTCTTATATCCTTTCAACCACCGGCACAACAAAATGTAATTCATCTTAGTGTGACCGGATCCCCAGAAATGGCACTATTAAATTCTACTACAAACAAGGTTAGTATGGACATCACAGTTCTGATTTCTAAAAGTCGTTGAGTTACCACTATCTGTTCGATCTTCTCTTTATGATCTCATCTTGTTGATGGTTTGAATTAATTTTGTTTTGATAACTTTCTAGCATGGGGGGAGGATTACCGTGCTGTCTGACAAAATTTATATAATCTTGTAAACAGATAGAAGCTGCAAATTCTGAACCCATCGACTATGCTCAGGCTCCATCTACACCTGGATTATTAGAAGAGCCAAACTTGTCATCTGTTCAGAAGGGTATGGCCTCTGAGGATCATTTAGAATCAGAAGATCACAATTTGATAGAATTAGTTGGGGTAGAGAGTGCGGAAAATGCTTCCATTAAGTCAGATCTTCTTCATGGAAATGATGCGAAGGATTTGTCTTCAGGAAATGTATTAGATAGTGACGTTGATAAGTGCATGGCTTCTGATAAGAACATCTATGTTTCTGGTCATTTGGAGATGGATCACGGAAATCTACAAATGGAGTTGCAATCATATACCATACCTATGGCATGTATTCCAACTGAGAACACTGTTATTCCATTAGATGCTTCAAATAAGGTAGAAGAGCTGCATGATGTTGATGTTTGCAGCAAGGTTAAAATGCTTCCATATATTCATCAAATCAACAGGGAATGCGACGAAATTGTCTCTCCATCTGAGTTGGCTGGTACCCTTGATGTTGAAGGTCAGGATGGACATGAAAAATCTCAACATACAAAGTCCACTTGTGTGAGTATGCTCCTGGCATGCACTTCAAATGTGGCCCAACCTGATGACCCCTATCACAAAGTTGATGATGTTGTGCTTTCTTGCACCTTGCAATTGGAAAATTCTCTGCCCTCACCTCTGGAGACATCCAAAGATAAGCAAGCACTTCCGAATTCTGGAACTTCAACCAAGGTGCAAGGTTTGTTTGGCTGGCTACATGATTGCCATTTATTTTCTGTTAAGTGTATTGTCTATGAGGGATAGACCCCTAAGAATAGCAGTATGTCCTCTAAATGCTTATTCCTTTCTAGGTGAAGATTGCCATGTGAGGGATGGTATGGAAATGAAGGAAACTCAGACATCAAGACCTGATTTACTTGGAGAATTTCAGACAGGCAGCGGGAAAATAGATGAACAACTAGATAAAGTGATTTCTGGCAATAATGAACTTGAAAATATGAATGATTCTTTAACTTCTAACATACCTGAACCAGAAAAGCTGCTTTCTGTATCCTGTAATATTCTTGATAAACCAGATGAATTGATTGTGGAGTCGACATCGGACAAAGAAGTCTCTGAAGGTGGTGGTGGAAGCAGCTGTGGGACCAAAATTTTGGGGAAGAAGCGGAGTTTCACAGAGAGTATGCTATCCGTTCAAAGTTTAAAAGAAGTTGAATCATTTGGAAATATCACATCAAAGAGAACTGCAGACTCCATTCCTGATGATAATGATCTGTTATCTTCTATATTAGGTGAGATTGATTCTTTTTTGCTACTTCAACTAGTTTCATTTTTGGTGCGACAAACTTTTGAAAAGATTGCAGGCATCGCCCCTTTTTCCTTTGGAACTAATATTGTTTGTATTTCTTTCTAAGGTTGCTGACTAAAAATTGTAACTGATGTCATGCATATGTTATCCTGTTCTAGTTGGAAGAAGATCTTCTGTGCTTAAAATGAAGCCCACTCCACCTGCTCCTGAAGTAGCATCAAGGAAACGTGTCCAATCTTTATCTCGACCTAGTGCGGTAAAGAGAAAGGTGCTTATGGATGATTCCATGGTCTTGCATGGCGAGTGAGTCTTATTTCATTTAACTTGGTCTTGTTATTATTGGATATTGAATCTGTTTTTGGTTGACATATGATGTCCACTTGAGTGCCTCATGATATCTGCTTGGAATACTTGCTCAAGTGTTTGAAGCAAGTTGGTGCGTTTTTAATGGGGACTTTAAACTTGCATTTTTATTCCCATTTAACACTTTTGTTGGGTACAGTGGAAATTGAAGGTCTAATACAGATATTGCCAATTCATTGCACCTGAAGGATGGAGAAGTACTCCTACCTCCCTGCAATTAGGCCAAACCCTTAACGTTCATGTTTACTCCCCTTTTACAAGCTTTATACATTAGTTCTAAATCTTGAAGGTTAACTGCCCGGACCAAACATGATGAAACCGACAATATATGAGGATTCTTTGCAATTTTGCCTTAAGAATCCTTTCCCTTCCATTTCTGCATCGTCTATGAACTAAAAAATCCTAATCATTTCTTTACATTGTGCCAGTGTCACTCATCTCTTGGACTAGTGTCTGTTCCTCTGGCTTTATTCTTCTGTCTTCTCTTAGCACTATGCAACTTGCTGGAACACATTAACGTTGATGTTCTGTTCATTATCACTTAAGCATATGGCAGGGGGAAATGGTTCATCCTATAGCCTCTAATGCACTTTGATTGATAGTTTCTGTAGTTAGTTATTCTTTGTCAATTAATTCTGTCCTTATTTGTCTAGTTTTCATCTGGTTAAATTCTTTAATCTTACTTTACTGTTTTAAAGTAAACTGGATCTGTGCTTCCACAAAGATGAAAAACACCTATCGGGAAACTATTTCAAGCAAATTTTCGTTCTTCCCTTTTTTGGTATTTAATTGATTGCATTGACCTTCTTTTCTTTTGGTGGTGTCATATAAGAAATGTAGAGTCATAAGTTTTAGTTTGCTGAATTCTGAAAAGATTATATTTTTTTCCTTTACCTTATCTAGTATGATACGTCAACAATTGACGAATACCGAAGGCATACGTCGTGTACGGAGAAAAGCTCCTTGCACACGCTCTGAAATCTTGATGATCCAGAGACAGTTCCTAGAAGAAGACATATTCAGTGAACAACTGTTATGCGGTGAGTTGATTCTTAGATGTTGAGTATGCTTCACTAGATTGATTATCTAATATTTTCGGGGGTGGGAACACTTCTGTGTGTTGTAAACTTCATAGTTTTCTTAACCCCCAATCTAAGTCAAATTCCTATGTGAGGAGAAGACAACATCCTTATAAGTTCCATACTTTGGGAGGTTATAGCTTTAACTGTTTTTAGTTTTTAGTACTTCTAACTTTCAAGTTATCTATTGCTTTTCGTAATTCATGTTTGGGCTTGAAACCATTGTGTCAATTTTTGTTCTTTCAGGTTTGTCATCAGAATTGAGATGTTTGCATGGATTTGATATTAGTGGCATCACAATTTCCGAAAATTGTCCATATGCTACTTCTTTGGAAGAGGGAAAGGATAAAGAGAATTCTTTTGAGACAATTGTTACTAAAGAGGGGGCTACTGAACCTTCACTATTTCTAAATGATGTTAATGGGCAGTTTCCTGAAGTTCCAAACCAGCACAGTTTTTATCAATCAGGAGTTTTTGTTGCTGGTAATCAAATACATATGAATGTTATTCCTGAAGTGACCTGGTGTCCATTGCTAGAATGTGAAACCTTGGGGGAAATAGCTGAAATTGAAACCGATAGATGCCAGACTGAAGTTGCTGGTGCAGCAAATGAATTTTTCAAGGGGTTTAAAGCATCTGAAACTGTTTCTGGAGATAATTGTTGCTTGCCTGCTGAGTCTAGCAGTCAGTATGGTTTTGCAGAAAAAGCTACTATTGATGATGTTTGCCTATTGAAAGATAATTCAAACTCCGTATGTAATGAGATACATGTACCAATTGATGGTGCACAAGATCTAGTCCAACAGCAAGAAAATACTGTTACCCCCGAGATTGAATTGAGAGCAATGGAGGAAGTTCTGTTGGACGAAAGAAAAGTTGATCAGGCAATTGAAATAAAAGCGAACATCCTAGTAGATCATTATGCACCAGGAAAAAATGCAGACATTTCCATTGAAGAACTTTCGAAAAAAGGTGAATGCATCAATCTTACTTCTTTTGATGATGAACGAATTGCACAAGATATTGACAACTACAACCACGGGGTTGGTCACGGGGACGATCGACAAGTTGGGGGTGATGACAAGGAGCAAGTCTGTAATGATTTGTTTGACGAGGAGTCTAAAGGTGTAGGATTTTGTGGGGATTTTGGAAATGATGCTTTAAATGCAGGTTATCCACTCTGTGAAGTAGCTATTCAACAGAGTAAGCATGACATGGAAACTTTTGTCAACCAGCCTACTGGGGGAGATCATGGAGTAAGCTATATGCGAAATTTTGCAGTTCTCTTTTTTCTTTCCCCTAGAAACATTCCCCTTAACTTTTTACGTTTTCCTATGTCTTATCTTGTTTTTATGCCTTCTTTAACTACTGTAAGAGAAAATAAAATAAATCCCTTCCTTTCTTTTTGGAATATAGGTTTGCCATTTTGAACGTAGTCATTTATTGTGAAACATGAGCTGAATGCCTACTTAGTATTCTGACTTGATGATGGTTATGTTGGCGAACCTATTTTCAGCATTTTTAAGTATTGTAAATTGTAATCACGTCCTTGTCATTGGTCAAAGTTATTGTTAGGCCAAAGTGGAATGAGAATACTTTCATTATGGCCTTCTTGTTTTGCATGTGTTAGAGTATCACATATTGACTTAACATGAAAATGTTAAAGGGTTTGTAAGTGGTAAGAGTTAACTATCCAAAAAGCTCCGATACCATATTAAAATTTTTAATATGGATAGAGTATAAAGCCCATTAACAAGAATTGGGTTTGGGTCAACTATTGTTAAAATGACTAGAACTAGTCAATTAGATGGTTGACCCTTATCACTTATAAATCCTTTAATATTTTCATGTTTAGTCAATATGGGATACTCTTAACACTCCCCCTCAAGTGCAATCGAGACTGGACATTCATTTGTCACTTGAAACAAACGCAGCGGTAATCGGACTGGGCTACTGAGTCTGGACATTCAGACGGACAATCGAGAAATTAATAATCCAGATTAAACCTAATCTGATACTATATTAGAATTTTTAATATGGTTAGAGTGTAGAGTTCATTAATAAGAATTGAGCTTGGGTCAACTATTGCTAAAATGACCAGAACTAGTCATTTAGATAGTTGGCCCTTACCACTTATAAATCCTTTAATATTTTCATGTTTAGTCAATATGAAATACTCTAACAGCATGCATCAAGTTTAAGGTGGTCTCCATGAAATCATTCAATTGTTGTTCAATTCTATATCAAGTTCTTTTGATTCCTTAATTTTAATTAATACTTTGAATTGTTTCCATCCTTTGAAAGAAACCAGAATATAGATTTACACACATACATTTTTTCCTAGATTTTAGTTGTTTTCAGTCTGATAATACTTGATCATGCCATGAGTTGCACCTATTACTTTATATAAATTTCTTATTTTGATTACATTGTATTTTCTGACAAGTTATTTGTAGCATGCTGTAAATTTACCGGTTTTATGGTGCAGGATTTGCATGACATTGGATTTGCAAATGACACAGGTTTAGCATTCTTTCTTTTCACTTTGTACCAGTTTGATAACTCAAAGGCGATTAACTTCCATTTCCTAACAATAGAGTACTTCGTTAGGAGTGAGTTGTAAGTTTATGTACATGTTAGGAACTTTGCATCTCTTGAGCTGGTATGGGTTGCTTTTGTGAGGTATGAAATTCCAAAAGTGCTCCAAATGGGTCTAGCCACTTACCGAGTCATGGAACAGAACTCAAAGGAAATAAGTGTATGTTATGTTACAAATTAAGACTGATTCTATGTGATTCATTCCTTATGCGATTCAGTCATAGATCTGCACTCTGGGTCATGCTAGGATAAGAGGTTCCAAAGTTCATATCAAATTTTTCCAACATTGCTAGTTTTTGTATTTTCACTTGCATGGTATAGAAAGAAAACTACTTAGAGAGGATTTTCACATCATATTGACTTCTTTCAAGTGTATTTGAGTGACTGTTTTGTGTTTCTGCAAGCATTCGCAGAATTCGGGCCGGTAATACATAATTATAAAAGATTTCAAAATTTGGCTTAAGCTCTTTATTAACGGAACCCAGTAACCTTGTATTTTGGGAGAACTTCTGAATCCTGAGGCAGTTATCTTTTGTCCTATGATGACATGATTGTATTTTAGGTTGAAAAGAATTGATTTTGATCTGAGAAAAGCTGTGCTCTTAAAAATTTTGCGCTGAATCTGCCCAATCAATTTTCCTACTGGCAATTTTATTTTTCAGATTTCCTTAATGTGGATGACGATGAGATAGGTGAAGATGGTGAGGATGGCATGCCTTGTCATGAAGATACTTGCCTTCTAGAGAATAGTGGATGGTCTTCCCGCACAAGGTTTGTGTCTTCTATGTGGTTCACGATGGTCTTCCAACTGAAAGAAGATTCCCGGAAAGTGGGAATACACCTGGAAGTACTGATAATTTGTTGCAACTTTGTGTTGGATGTGATGCTATTAGTATCCAAGATGGATATGATTGGGGATCTTGCGATGTATATAAACAACCTAAAAGGAAAAACAGCATACAAGTTATCCATGTCTTATTGTCTAATTTTCTCGATAGCTCTTTCATTTATTTTGTTGGTTATTCATACTTGCGGATTGTGTTCTAATGATTGGTATTTGTTTAGGGCTGTTGCTAAGTACCTTCAAACCTTATTTGGCAATGAAGCTAGACAAGAAAGGAAGGTTCTTTCGGTGGACAATCTACTAGTTGGTAAAACCCGCAAGGAAGCATCAAGAATGTTCTTTGAAACTTTGGTATGTAATCTAAAACTGATTTCTTTTTTGTTCTGGTTTCATTGATTATGTACCTATAGTGTCGCAATTTGCCAGTAAAATACAGATGAGTAGCCGCAGAAGCCATCGAACTTGATAAAATATGTATATATGCTTATCGATGTGTAGGTTCTTAAAACAAGGGATTACATACACGTTCAGCAGGTGAAGCCCTTTGACAGCATTGATATAAAGCCACGGATTAAGCTTATGAAGTCAGAATTCTGAGCTCTTCGACCAACCTGGTGACTCTTTTTTATTTGTAGTTTTCGTTAGATGTTTTCGTCGTTTTCACTTCAGTTCAGTGCAGGTAGTGGGGGAGGGTTTAGGATTAGGACGTGCAATTATTGTTGGAATATGGGCTGTATGTATGTATGTATGTATGTATGTATGCTTGTGTATATATGTAATAATATACATAATATGCTAACTTGATTTTCTTCACGTGTACAAAAGATGCAGAATCGTCACTTACTAATTAAGTTATTTTAGCACTTGGAATCTGAATCAACCACTTGCAATTTCTCATCCACTTTGATTCTCGTCTTTAACGCTAACTTTTAATCATCCTTCTTGATTTCTTGGCTTTCTTGTCTGTTGGTCTTCAATTTACACATTCAGAGGCAACAATCCAGTCTTCACTGCCGAAGCAATTGTCTAATCAGAAATTGTGAAAGTAACAGTCTAGCTAACACGTTGCAGAAGCAAGGTTCGGCTACTTGCTCTCTAATAGTTACTGGTCCGACTCCTTGCTACTATATATATACATGTATATGCTTTGGCAGTTTATAAGTCCAGCCCCTTACTGTTCTTTTAGCTAGTGGGCTGGCCACTTACTCCTCCAGTAGCTACAGGTCAATCCACTATTCTAGTATCTACGTGGTTAGCCCCTTCCTATTCCAATAGCTGTAGAGTCCATCACTTGATACGCCGATAGATATAGAGCCAACCGCTTACGGCTCCGGTCGGACCCTTGTTACTCCAGCAGCCACTTTTAGGTCCTGTAGATATTGGGTCAGTGTTGGCCGACCCAATAGCTACATGATATGCCCCTTGCTGCAATAGTACCTATGAGGCGATGCACTATCCGACCCTGTAGATACCGGGTCAATAGCTATTGAATTTAAGTCGATAGTTACATGCTTGGACCAGTAGCTAAAGACTTTTTGACCTTTTGAATATTGGGTCGGCTAGGTACACGACTGGCCCCTTGTTGCACCTGGTCACCTCCGTAACTGTTAGGCTAGCTCCTATGTTACTAAATCAAATACTAGGCTAGTTATTAAGTCAATCCCTTGCTACCCCAATAGCTACGAGACCAACCACTTTACTATCTTATGGACATTTGGTCGGCCAACATGAACAGACCCTTGCTGCAACAGTAACTATAGGGTCATTTATCACAAAATAATTTTTTCCGATATATTTGTATAAACATGGCCACCGAACTTTTCACACACATAAACATAGTTACCAAAAAATTTTTCCTATTTATACTCACACACGCCCCGTATATATTTGACAATAAATTTTTTCCAATATATATATCCATACAAGGGACCATCGGACTTTTTTCATATATATACACATATGGCCTCAAATATATATATATATATATATATATATATACACACGTATATAAACATCAAATTTTCTTTCTTTATATATACTCACTTGGCCACAAAATTTTTTTCTATATATATATACATATATATATAGACATGGCCACATAATCTTTTTTCTATATATATATACACATATGGCACAAAACATTTTTCCTATATACACACACTCATGGCTTCCAAACCTTTTTCTTGTAGATAAACACATGACTACAAATTTGTTTTCCTATATATATGCAAACATAATATATATATATATAGACACAAGCATACACATACGTGACTATCAAACATTTTCCCTATATGTATGTTGCTGTCTTGCTGAACTTTTATCCAAACATACCACTAAACTTTTTTCCTATATGTATACTCACTTAACCTTAATTTTTTCCCTATATATACACGCATGGTCACTAAAATTTTTCCTATATATATATATATATACACATGGCCAAAAAAAAAATTTCTATATATATTCGGGCATGGAAACTAATCATTTTTCCTATATATATTTACACACATGGGTACCAATCTTATAAATGTATATATATGCAGACAGGGCCACCAAATAATATTTTACATATTTACACATACAGCCACCAAAATTTTTTTGCAATATATAGACATATATGGCCACCAAACTTTGTTCCTATATGTATACATATTTGATCACTAAACTTTTTTCCTACAGTTATACATATATGGCCATAAAACATTATTCCTATATATACACACGTCCACGTCCACAAACTTTTTTCCTACATATATTCCCATATAGGCTCTAAGTTTTTATCTCATACAACTTTTTTCCTATAAATTTACACACATGGGTACAAAATTGTTTTCCTATATATGTACACACATAGGCACCAAATTTTTGTCCACTATACATACACATGGCCACTAAATTCTTCTCTTATATATACAAATACAGCAGCAGGACTTTTCTCCAATATATATATACATAAATGGGCACCGAATTTTTATCCTATATTTATAGCAAATGGCCATCAATTCAACAAATAATTAAATTTTTTTAAAATATGCTCTAAATTGGAGCAATCTCGCTAAACTCACCTTAACCTGTTCCCAATTCCAACTCGTCTGTACAATCATATTCAGATTGTGAGAATTCGTCTTTAGTACAAGATGCTTTTAATTATCCTTTTCAATTTCTTGTCTGTTGATCCTGAATTTACACATTCAAGAAGGATAGTTAATCACTTTCTAAATTAATAATTAGTGGCTGCATCGTTAACATTTGACATTGTTGGAAGGAATTGTCAACAACAGCAAACCCTTTAATAAACAGAAGCTAAGCGTCTCTAACCTCTCTCTCTATACATATAGATCGCAACAATGTTTCATCTTACAAAAATCTGGCGGCTGCAGAAATGGAATCAGAGTACGAGGGGAAGTGTACATTTCAATTTTCTCTCTCTTGTAAGTCAGTCGGCATCAAGTTCTGCAGCATATTGTTCCAGTCGGACATCATCATCCTCCCGGATTAACCCATAATTAATACTTCCATCATCCTCACTCGCCTCTATTTGCCTACCTCCAAACCTACACATCCAGAATTCCGAATACAAGTGAATTTACAATATTAATTCTATGTACGATATTTTCAAGGTTACAATTTCCATAAGCTCTAAGGATAGTCATAGAACATTTCATGTTGCAAACCAACCAGCTCAGATCGTCTGCAAAATATATTACTTTTCTTCTCTTCCTCCCTTTCCATGAGTGCACAAACAAACCATTATATCTCTCAATGCCTCCATTAAGTACTACATACTGCCACTAAGTTCTAATTATGTCATAGATGAAAAACTGTCGCAACTAATGTCTCTCAATGCCTCCATTAAGTACTACATATTGCCACTAAGTTCTAATTATGTCATAGATGAAAATCTGTGTCTCAACTATCTTTACTAAAGGAACTTACCATCGTCCGTTCATCAACTCTATGCACTTTTGGGCATCCCTCTTGTCCTTGAATTTTATCAAAACGACGCCTTGTGGATTGTTCTCATAGACCTATACCAGAAAAAGTAATCAAACATAAGAGTTGATACAAAACGAAATTTAATTGAACCATTGAAATACAGGGTGTAATACTAATAGGTTAACTTCACTCTATAACTGAAGCATCCGAACACTAGAATTTTCCAACTAAATTCGCAAGAAACAAAGCAGCATTGAGGTATATGAGTTTAACCTTAACTAGTCGTACTTTGTTTTCATAGAAGGGTTCCAACCTGATTTATCTCCCACAACTCCCCTCTATAATCAGTACAGTATTTAAAAAATAATCACTACTTTCCATCACCCGACATGTCTCAATTATACATTATTTGAGTTGTGCACTGAAATCATACTGATAAGACTGCTCGACCTACACATGCATTCTGGTCCTTGCAAAGAAGCTTTAACATCAAATGAAGAGCATTACGTACTTTTGAATGATTATAGTTATTCCCAGGTACCATACTAATATAGACATACAGAGCTCTGACGTCTTGCACTAGGTTTGTATATTTGATCCTTAATTGCAGATTATCCAGCTACAAACTTAAGTAATTTGTTTTCAATTAGATCACCAAGCCTAAATCCAACAATTGCAAGGAGTTGGAGATGACGCAGAAAGATGACAATTGCCATTCAAATCAGTTACCTTGACAGAATTAATGGGACCGAGCTTCATACATTCTTCTCTAACATCAAGCTCCAGCTCTGTAATCAAATTCTCATCCAACTGCATCATTGCAAGAAATACAGATGACAATCAGTAGATAAATGTGAAGACACAAAACTAATAAAGATAACAAAGAGCAGTAGCAATAATAATAGCATAAGAAGAAGTAGAAGAAGAAGAAGAAGAAAATAAGCAATAGCCTTGGTTCACAAGTCTCAGGAACCACTCTAAATATAATAAAGTAACAAGAAATCACCATTTGATTATATCAAACGGATAAAAATGTATAGAATTCAGTAACAGCAGAAATGGGTAAACAACATAAAAATGTTTATTTCACATAGTTAACCATTATTCTATGTCCTTAACACATGCTGGGAACCGATAAAAAAGCTTGTTTAATACTAGCCATCAAAATGTTCATATTGAGAAATACACAACCACATCATGATTAGATTCAGGATTACCCTCATTTCAGCAGGAGTGAACATGTTACGAAGAACTACAGTAGTTGGAACAGAGATCTTAGCATCATCTTGACCCCCTGTTACCATAAAAGAAACACTTCGTATCAACTGAACATAATAGTCATAACAACCCAAATAAAATCTGCATCTCAGAAGGTGGCATTACACGAGGGAAACACCAAAACACAGAATAAGGTACGAAATTTTGAAGCCTTCATCCTCACTTGATTTTGCTCCGTAAGAATCTTAGAAATACAGAGGAATTGTTTTGATTTAGTACAACATCAGCATATTCCTTGATAGAAGGAACCAAATTAGAGCAGAAATCTTAAACTTTCTGTTTGTCTCATCAACCTATACCTATGTCCCCCATTTTAATGTCCATCAACAGAAAGCCTAGCCTTTAACTGGTGGATATGCAAAACCATCCCCAATTCTTTGACAAATAAACTTGCCGGTTCATCTGTCTATCACATGAAAATTTGGAGTATCTTTTCAATCATTTTGATAAAGACTATCTGATTAACAACATACTGATCCGCTTAGTCACACACAGTCTTAAGCTGAAGTTAGAAAAGATTGAAACAGGAATATCACTGTAAGTGATTTCTTTCTATGAATCCTTACCAGCCATTTGATTCAAATGAGCAATAATTTAATGAGTAAGACAGCAACTGACGAGAGGTTGGAAGATATAATTCAGGGTCATCACCCAAACTGCAGAATCTTAGAATTTTAAACGAGTACCTACCCCATCCAAGTATCTTCTCTTCAACTTTCTTTAGCTTCTTTTTCTTCTTGCTATCTACTTTCTTTGGAATAAATCTATCCCCTGTTTGATGGAAGAAAAAGGATCATTACTCTAATATAGCAGGCCCTTCAACCAATATTTTGATCTCAGGATAACAAAAACAGAAATGATTGTTTGGACATACTTAAACTGCAAGCATCAAGCATCAAGCATCATTAAATTTATTACCTTTCTGCTCAAATTTTGCTTGGCTGACAGACATAAGGGTTGTGCCACCAGGGCGTAATGGTGTCCCATCCAAAATTTGAATAGCCAGATCAACTGAGGGTTCCTACAAACAGGTATAAGTAAATTACAGAATAAGAATCTCGATAGTCACATCATAGCTAAAATCAGAAACAGAAACATTACCTTTAAATAAGTAACTAACGCATCACCCTTTATTCTTCCTGTCTCTTTGACAACATAGATTTTCACACGAGGCTTTTTTGTTTCAGGATCCTGTACGTTTACAACATGGCCACCATGTGAGCAATTCAAAAGTCCACATTGATTTGGTTAAAGGTAAGACTTCATAATGCTAAGGAACTCATCATCCATAAACAGAGGAATGGAATAGGAGGAATAAGGTTCCTGCTATATAGAAATAGCAACTGAAATGGACAACCAGACAAGGTAACAAATATTAGGCCTTGCAACAAAGAGAGTGTTCTATAAGAACTCAAGCCATCAGCTACTCACGAACAGATGTGTAAGCCCTTCTAATATGTGCACATTTCAAATCACCTTTGAAAATATCAAAGATCCAAACATCACTATCATGGTTTACTTAAGTACATCAGCAATCTTTCCCCTCCATTTCATTATTTTCATATGGTTCTATGTCGAGCATTTCATTCATGAGTAATTCATACCATAAGATTAAGCAGTCAGCTCAAATATAAAATGGTAAGTAACAACTTTGGATCTACATCTAAACTAAAACATATGCAGTTATATGTCATTAAAGCTACTTCAGCAATACCACCAAGTCTGCATAAGAAGGCACAGTTCTAATAAAGACGAAAAAAGGGCGTTCACAACGAAAAGAGATGAGCTAAAGAACTAATGAAAGCTTCTTTCTTTTCATAAACTGTTTGAACTACTACATATTTAGTGCATAATAACATAAACTCTTACCTCTTTGATTATCCCACACTTGGAGAAGACCTCCACCACCTGCATCACAATTCCAATTTTAGTTTCTCGGAAGTCGGATATTAACACAGGAAAACAGCATGACAATTCCTTACTTCTTCAAGAGTAACATCATTGGGTAATCCAGTTACATAAACATGAGTATTAACTTTTAATTCAAACCAACCATCAGGAGCCTTGTTAGCTTCCTGCAATCAAAATTAAATCAATTAGTAAACACAAATCTGGAACAAGAGTCAATAATACTCTTGAAACAATGTAGAACTACATTAAAAAGAAACATGTTTGTCCCTTTTATAGGAGTGTTATATGTTTAGTGTGCTGTAAGCCAATGACAGCAGATTAACAATTTAAACCCAGAAATGAAATTACTGTTAATATAAAAGATGGTAATAGAAGAGCAGGGCATGATGTCCTCTATCAACGGTCAAAATAAAAAAGAAAGTGAACAGACAAACCTTCTTTTCAGCTGGTGTTTCCTGCAATTTCCTCTTTCCACTCTGTTTAGCATCCACAGATTCTTCATTACCGTTTACCTCTTCCTTTACTGAGGCATCAGCAACACCAGTCGGGAACACGTCCTCTTCTTTCAAGAAGGTCATTTCATTTACACCATATTGGTCACCCGTGATTGATATGTTTTCCTTCACATTGGGTGAATTTTAATTAGGAAGATATATTTTCATACTTGGACCCTTCTAGACAAGCACACAAACATATACTCACATATGCATATATAAATGTGTATGAATGCATGAATATAAAACTTCGATAGAAAATAGTAAGGACGATAATATTTGGAAATTAGGCATTGATGGCAAATAGAAATTACATATTCACTCACATGATCACTCATGTAGACATTCACAACAAATAAATTTCTCAAATTATTTTTAGCACAAATAAATCAAGAATGTAAGCAAATTCTCATCCTCAAAATTCCAAGCACAAAATGATGCAGATACAAGCACCTTTCCTATAGATCAGGACTAACATCAAGGCCTTAATATTGATACAGAAGGTTCAATTTTCACCTTCTCTCCTTGCCTTAAGCAACAAACAGAAGGAATGCTCTCCCCCTAAAGCACCACAACTATTGCTCACAATGAGCAACTACATCGAAACCCTCTTTATCTTTCTTATGATCAAAAGGACACACACGTACAGAATAAGAATTCTCATCAAGTCATGGTCAATTTGAAGAGTTGATCGTGATATTTCATGGTATTAGAACAGAAAATCCCCAATTAAGCTCCTAACACAAATGGCCAGCCAATTTTAGATCGTAGAGAAGTTGAGCATATTAAAAGCTTTCAAAGCTCCAACAACCTGAGGAACCCATGCTCTGATTTCTCTGTTCCACTTGTATATAGTTCCATCATCATCTGTGAATTCTTCCTCACCATCTGGTGGTGATGAAGCCCTATCATTATCATCTATCCCAGACTCGCGAGCAAGTTGATTAGCCTCTTCCTCTGCTTCAGAAACCTCTCTTTGCCATTTTGCAAAATCATCCTCGTCATCATTGGATGTCACTGCAGAATAGTTTGGGAATAAAACACTTACTCCATATGCCACAAATAGCTGCAGGAATTATGCCGTGACAAAAAGGTGAGTAAGGAAAACTGAATCCACCTGCAGTAGAATGCTTAACTTGTTGTTTGTTGCTAGATTGATATCCATTTGGGACGGCAACATTCTCTACCCCTAGCTCTCCAAATCCCTTCTTTTCCACAGAAACATTGTCAGAGGGTCCTAAAAATGATAACATCTTCTGAGATTCCTCTTGCCAAAGATGAACGTTATATAGATTTGGAACGTATAATCTTTCTTCATGTGAACAAAGATTAGTCCAACCGAGACAGGATACAGAAAAGGGAAAAAAAAAAAAAGTAGCACATCTTCACCTGGGATTGAAGATATTCCTGACGTAAACAATTCAGGGAATGACGCCAACGGCTCCCATGCGTTTCTTCCTTCAGACCATAAAAGCGTGGTCTCGAAAATGTACCCATTTAAGAAATGCTCTGTTCACGGGAATAACGAAAAGCAAATTCAATAGGTGAAGCTTTAATGCTATTAAACATGTAGGAGATGAAAAATATGCATAAAAATGACTACTAACAGAACAGAAAAGAACAGAAGTGAAATTGAATATGAGAAGGAAATGGGAAATGGATAAGACAGACTACCGTGGAGCTCAGAGGAGGTGTAAGGTCCAACAGGTTGTTGATTTTGATCGAGAATAAACCAGGCCTTTAGAGCACCATCGTCGATGCTAGTTCCTTCTACATTATGAAGAACACAAACCCTAATATGAACAATCTAACGTAGGTGATGGAAAACTTAATGGAACAGGTCGTAGTGAAGTAGTAGCAAAGTTATTTACAACGAGTGTTATGATTACGAAAGAGTAAAAATTAAGAGAAAGAAGGATGAAATCAATACTTTGATAAAAAAAGAGATAAAGAAGACTTACGAGGTGGGTGAGCAGCTTGGGGTTGGGGTTGAGATTGGGGATGGGGATAGGTAGAGGACATAATGTTAATTTATTGGATACGATGCTCAGTAGCTAGCAAGCTGCTGCTGCTGCAGCAGAAGAAACGGAAGGAGAAGAAGGAGAAGGATGAGTAGGAGTCGGGAAGACAACTAACAGTAACAGAGAGTAGAAGGAAATGAATAGAATGAGAAAGTACTTGAGAAGAGAAAATCTCATAAACCTCACACAACCCAGCACCAGCAGCCCAAAATTGATGCCATTTTAAGGACAAACAGAGTTCGATTGAGGTGGATTTATTTCGTCTTGGGCTGAATCAGGCCCAAATTACGCATCGCATCCTATTCCTACCTATTTTGATTTAATTTATACCATGATTATATACAAACAACAAAACGTCCCCTTTCACTCTTCAAGCTTATTTAAAGCTAAATGTCTACAAAATTAAACAAAATAGGGGAACAAGGACACCATCTATATCGTCTTTATGTCACAGTCACACAAAACATATATAAGATCATTCCCCCAGCTTGTTTCTATAATTTTATGTATGGTAAAAATTATTAATCTGACATATCGTATTTTTTAAAACCCAGAAAATGGTATACTTGCAATGGCTGGCCCCTGAATCTTCTTCTTCTTCTTCATCAAGAATAAAGCAAGCACAAGTCAAAACTGAATTTGTACAAAAAGTAAATATTCCTTCCATTTTCGGTTTTTTACATGATAAACAAACAAATTTCATCCGTTTCAGACTCCTAATACAACATAAGGCTTAAGAAAATCCTGAATTCCACAGTTCTTCATGGTGGGCGCTTGGAAAAACACAAACATGAAAAGAAGGCTATCTATGCCTTATGGTTGACTAGAAGTCCAAACCTGCTGCCCCTCAACTGAAGATGCTGATTTCAGAGACGACTTGGGAGAGTTCTCCCCACGGTTGATAATTTTGGCTGCAGGAGGTAAGCACCTCTTTGAAAAATATGTGGAAATATTTTGAATCTTCCCTCCTCGCTTCACTGAATATCAAAATTTCTCTTCAGTCTTCATATCATACGACAACATACAAAAATACATCAGCCGTCGGCAGACCCGTACCTGGTGAAATTGGCATGCCAAACTTGTCCAAAATTTCTTTGCGGACCTGAATCAGAAATACAAACATCCAGATGTTGGCATAATTACCATCACATGCTCAATTGCTCATAACCGACATGGGTCATTTATGCAAGAATATCACATGTTTAACTTCATAGTTTTACACAACATCGAAACTAAATTGTAAGTCCACAATGACGTCAACAAATCCTAAGAAACAGGGGACTAACTTCATGCTCAAAAATGAAAGAAGTCAGTAACAAGTATGAATTTTTTTTTATAAGTCCGTTAAACAAAATTCATTATTATGGTAACTCAATGCAGAAAATGCCATGAGAATAAGCTCATAACTAGCTTCATCATGTCTGAATTGACAACTATAACACTAACCTGCCAATGATTGTCCACAAAATCAGATATCTCCCGAACTTTACTTTTTAAATGAGACTTTGGGATAGTAGGAAACTTCTGTTGCAAGGATTCAACTACCTTGTTGATACTTTGTGAGCAAGAATGAATGGTGGACACCTATAAGTTCATAATATCAAACGTAAGCTTCCATGACATATACTTCAAGGATGTTCAACGGCAAACCAAATCACCACTACAGACAGATAAGTTTGTCTCTGGAAGCAATATTAGTAAAGGTAAGGCAAAACTCTTTCTTTTAGTTAGTTTAGAATCAAATTCCAACTTACAACTATAGGCATGTCAGAGTCTTGTATGCAGCTCAAAGTTGGCATTGGCATGGTACCGTCCTTGCTGTTAGACAGGAAACCATCTTGATCTTTAGCATTTGTGCAGTCCATTGATATCTCAATTGTTGATGCACCAGGGAATGCACGCATACTAAGAGATTGTAAGCAGATTTTTTCCAGTTTAGATGCACCACTTAGGTCTTCTGTCACCAGCAGTGGGACCTTCTCATGCATAACATTCAGCACAATCAAGGGCTGGTTCTTTCGAAGCGCACTTTCCATTAAATTGTTAAGGTACTTTTGCTGTTGAAACAACAAACAAAACTCCTCACTCTCTGAATTTTGACTGCAACTCGGCAAACTGCTTATGCCCTCAACAGAAGTATCAGCCTCTATCCTGTCAATTTGTACTCCCTAAAGCAATAGGCAAAATCATTTTACATATAAAGATTTATGTTGACTATATAGTATCAACTGACAGAGACTGGATGCTCATCCTAACTTGTGCTATGTATTCATTCTAGTGACCATAGAAATATGGAAAACTGAAAACAACAGCCTGCAGTTTAAAAATTGCCTGATGATCTTCCTTACCTCACTTTCTGAGAGATAACCATCAGGTACAAAAAAACCATCTTCACTTTCTTCTTCTTCATCAGCTTTTGAGAACCCTTCATCCAAACTTTCTTCATCATCCTTATCACAATCGGAGAGGCTTTCACCAGGATCTTCCTATAGAATATCAGTGTCACCAGAAAATCATTGGTATAAATGCCCAAGTTATCATTTTGACAACAAATAAAAAAGAGCACCTCTTCCCATTCTTCATCACTGTCAAAGTCATAATCCAAGGTTGGATCCTTCTTGAAAGGTTGGCGCGGTCCAACTACTTGACTAAAGATGGCATTACAAAATTAGTTCCGTAATCAAGGGAATAAATCTATCAGTTGGGTTTATCCAGGAAAATTTAAATGAGACCAATCCAACGTAATCATTCATGTGACAAGCAGTGCTGCCACTTTGTCAAAGGTCAAGCCATAGATAACAAAGCAAAGGTTTAATATACAGATTGACATTAAATTTCCAACTATTACACCAAGACAAAGACCAATGACGGCATGCCAAAGGCAAAGAGCTAATATAATAAAGTATTAATCAGCTACAATGTAAAAAATTCGAGAAGCAGGAAGCAAAAAGGTCAAAACAAGTTTAAATACCAATCATCATCATGAACTAAATGCATCAGTATCAACAGCCTGCTACAATCACGAAGTAAGCACTATTAGACAGTTCAGCAAGGAACATTAGATACTCCAGATACACCCAAATTCCTAGATTAACTTTTTATGAAACAAGTATCAAGTAAAGATGTATACCTTTGCTTTGGCCAGATACCATAAAAAGCAGGCCTATGGCTCTTATCAAACTGCAATAACTGCTTTCTCCGTTTGCACTTTTTAGAGCCAGGAGAAGAACTACCCAAATTAGTAAAAGAAGATCTATCCACGGAAGTCTTATCTTCCACTTCACTTACAACCTTCTCCATACTTGACTCATCATCATGAGCCAGTTCCCTTGCATCAGTTAACTTAAGTTCTTTCAATAGCTCAATTTTAGGTTTTTGACGTATGCTCCAATGTTGTTTTTTGTTTGAGCGAAGAGCATGACCAAAATGATGCCAAGAAGACAAATGCGTCCTGCAAAACATAACAGCCATAGTCATCAGCAAAAAGACTGAAAGATTAGGATGGCAAGTCTTCTCCTCTGATACAGTACGGAGAGAGTTTTAGAGCATTAAACCTACTTCAAGATATCATCTGCCATAAGATCGCCACTGGATGTAAGAATAGTATCCATTAGTTGGGTTACTGACTCATTCCCCTTTTCACTCATTTCAGAAGACAACACAGGCATGGATCTTGAACTCTGGTCAACCTGTCCAGGTGAAGTAGATTTGCTTCTTTTCAGAAATCGTTCCATGATTGACGCTTGTTTTCTTATGGAATTCCACTTTTTCAGTTCAGCTTCTTCCTTCTCCCGACGCCTTTTCTCTTTGTCAGCTTCCTCTTGCTCCTTCTTCAATTGTCTCTGCATCTCAAGCTCTTCTTTCTCACGACGCTTTTCATCTTTCTCTGCCTCCTCCTGCAGCCTCTTTCGCTCTTTTTCCTGAAAAATGAAACAATCAAGGGGATAAAATTTTGATATGAACTGAAAATTTTCATGTTTCTAGAGCAGCAGTCAAAATGTAATAAAGCAAATTTATTTTTCAAAGGAGGTGCATAAAGCATATGCATAATAGAACTACTCGACATTCACAGAAACAACATACCATTTGTCGATTTTGCTTTTGGATTTCAAGCTCTGCTCTCTTCTTCGCCTTTTCAATTTCACGTTTACTTTTCTCCAGTTGCTTGATGTTCATTTTCTCTTCTCTTCTTGCTTCCTTATCAGCCCTGCACTGATACTTGATTAAGGGAGGGAAGGGCAAAGGAAAGTAGACATAGAGGGAGGGGGAAAAGAAAGGACGGAGCAGAGAAAATATATTTAAACATTTTGGGAAATGAACCATTGGATATACATACATCTCTGCAACATTCTTCTGCAGCATGCCATCAACTAGCAAGCGAATATCTGCCTCACTTAACACTTTTCCAAGCTTTTCTGATGCTTTTTTCAAGTTACTTCGATAGTTTTGATCATCTTCTGACTTCTCCAATGCAGATATCATAGCTGCAACAAGCTAAAGATATCAGTAACCTCCATAAGCAAAGAACCAAAAAACATTGAGACTTGGCAGATAAAATGACCATAATTAGAATCAAATAGTCTGCATTACTTATGCAGCAAGTATAAACAGCTTAAGTCACGTAGATAAGATACAGAAAAGACAATAGAATTCTCTCCTGTATTTGGGAATATATACAACATATCTACACACACACACACACAGAGACAAAGAGTTTCCATAATTATATGGCAAAAAACATAAGAATAAAGTATCTCAATCTGCCAAACTTACGAGCCATGTATCAGTGAAAAGAAAGAAATTGTTATGTGAGTCGGAGTTTCCCAAATAATATGATACGAAGAGAAACCTTTGGGCACATATTAGCCAAGTGTGTAACTCATTAGGCTGCCAAGATTTTAGGCTTAGGGTTAAGGGAGAAGAAAGTCTTCAGTTCAGTATGGTCTTACCCATGTTACATAGGAAATCTACTACAATGAACTAAATAACTGGAATTAAGAAAACATATACCTACCCCAAAGAGCAGTAATCCTGTCATGAATCTTTTTCCGACATATGCGCCGAGTTTTCAAAGTGCCACGTAGATACTTGGGCAGCAGTTTTACTTCTCTTGTCTGCATCATATTGAAAAAATAAATTAACTGATAGATGAACAATATAGAGCACTAGTTGAGCAAATAGAAAACTAGTAAGATGCTAAAGGTATTTATAAATGGTGATGACAATAAATAGCTTCATAAAGCAAAAAATCAAACACCATGTGAGTATTGAGTAACATTATTCGATCATAGATAAGAAAAAGAGACAGAAGACAGTCGAGAAGCTACAAACAGATAAAGTCCAGGAAGCAAAAAAAGAACCTGTCTCAAACCAATCGGCACCAGAACTTCAAGCATAATCTAGTCTTCTAACAAGAAGGGTAAGTGGATAGCGTATTTCAGACATTCACAAAAGCGAGTCACTAAGTGCCACATATGCTTTCTGAGAAATAACAGAATCAAATATGGAAAAAGATTGAAGAGTCTAATAGCATCAGATTTACATACACATCAAACAAAGAAATATCAATTTTAACCCTCCAACGTCTCACTGAACAAAAATAATAAGGATGTAATCAATAATTGAGCAAATTGCGTAACTACACATCACCATATTTTCATCCATGTTAAGTAAAAACCAAGAAATCAGGCCCAGAACATTACCACCCAGATCTGTCTGGTAAGTGGGAAATGAGAAAACAAAGAAAACCAAAAACAGATACAGCAACCGAAAGCAACAACTGCAATAACAAATAGATAAATTAAACGTAGACGACAAAACCCTCACCTCCCAGCACCACAGACAAGCAGGAGATTGATCCTCCAAAACATCAGCATCCACATTGGGCAATCCATACATCATTCTCTGACCCACAAACAACACCGTGCTCTTTACAGCTAGAGGCGTCACGTTCGCATTCTGCTTCACCACTCTTCCATATATCTCCTCCACTAATTTCGATAACGGCAGCTCGCTCTCTTCCATCAACAAACCAACCATAGCATTCAATGAATTACTACCACAATCATTTCCACTCAAATCCAAGCCCAACCCAAAACCCTGCTTCTGGTTGATGAATTCTTTGTAATAGGCAAAAAGAGAGTCAATTTCAGCACGGATGGCCTCGATTTGGGAATCCTTTTGTTGATGGAGCAAGATGGTGGAAGACGATTGAGATTGTCGCTTCCTCTTTAGGGTTTTATCGGGAGGAGCCTGGGCGCTGCCGGTGATAGTTTCAACGGCATCGGAATCCACAAGAATCTGGATGGCGTCGGCCATAGTTCAGAACCCTAACACTGACACAGATCAGTAAAGATAAACACCTGAAGAATGGAAATTGGAGGCCGACACACTCTCGACCTCACTCAGGGTCGAGTCAAGATCTCCGTCTCAACTGCTTTCCTAGGGTTCCATTTGCTCCGTAGAAAAGAAACGAAAAAGGGAAAAGGGCGAGGATTGTTGGAGAAGTAAAGTAAAGTTTCGTTCATGGATTTTCCCGCTAAACTTTGCCTCCAACAATCGCATCTTGGCGCTTTTTTTCATGTGATCAAAGCCAATAAAGAATGGGCTGGGCCTGCCCAACTATTGGGCTTGTTTGCTGTTATCCTATTTTCAATTTATTTTTATCAAAAGAAAAACTACACGCATTTTTTTAATATTTTCGTTATTTATTTCTTTTAAAAATAAATAAATAATTTAACGATTAATTTTACTCACATTATCATTAATGATACATACGAAATAAAAAATTTTATTTTGATATATTATATTAATAAATGTGATAAATTCATATGATTATTTATTCATTAAATATACTTTAATTTCTTAAAATCAATTTTGTTTTTCAAAAATATAATAAATAAAAATCTTAAATTTATACATTTTAAATATATAATACATTCAAATTTTATTTATATTAGTGAAAATTTTTTACTAATAATTATAAAATTAAAAAAAGAATACCCCAACATACAATTTTTATTTATTAAATATAAGAAAAGCGGAAAACCAAACCAAACCATTTTCTTTTACTTAGTTCATAACGGTTTGGCTCTATTATATACGACATGATGATGATACATATAAAGAAAGAAAGAAAGAAGAAAATGGTAAATGAGCTAGCTGGCTAGCTAGCTAGAGCTGCCTAGCTAGGCAGGGTTATGGCTAGGTCCTGGTCTTCGTCCACCTGAGCCACCCTCCCTCTGGCAGTTGAAATAAACAGCAGCCACTGGTACCAGATTGTGGAGCTCGGTGAAGTCTTTGGTGTTGAAGTTCTGACGCCAACCTGGTGCAAACACCGTCTGTCTCCCCAGCTGACGGAACAGTACGAACACGAACCTATGTATTCCCACCGACGGTCCTGGGCTTTCGTAGCATACCAACTCTTGCCCTATAAAATATTTACTTATTATCGAATCCAAAGATAACCACTCAGTCATGTCATATGATGACTTATAAACGACTTACCAAAGCTTGCTCCGGTGGTTGCTGGAATATCAGTCACCAACCTGAAAACATCATATGTGTATATATTTATGAGTTCATATGAAACTAACTCGAGCAGAAGAAGCAAAAAGACGAAAAGAATTATAATAACATATCAGCTTGCCAATGCAAGTATTCTCTGAGGGTAGGGTCACTTGGATTGGGAGCGTCAGGATCTACCAGTACCTGCAACCAACGTAAAGTGATCAATAAGAGTTTCAGGAATTGTAACAACAAAAACAGGAGAGTAAGGCAGTACCAAAGTGTAGAAAGTCCGGAAATCTTCACCACCAATGTCAACTCTTGGTTGGATAGAGACCTGAGAGGGTTTAAACTCGGAGCCATTGGTAACCTCTCTATTGTTGAAGATGACCCTAAGGGAAGTAGATCTTGTAAACGGATCCAGAACATCCCCGATCACTCGTCCTACCACTAGCGGATCTCTTCCTCCCATTGACATACATATATGTAATCAGAGAACGTAATATTTCTAGCCTGACTTCACAGCATATATAGAGAGAGAGAGTATAGACTTAACGCATCTATATACCTACCCATGTCACCGTGTTGCTTGAAAGACGTCTACAGAATCTCACTTTTGTAATTTTGTTTCTCACGGTATTGCTTGAAAGACGTATACAGAATCTCACTTTTGTAATTTTGTTTCTTCTCTATCACAAATCCTCGTACTGATAAATAGTAGAATATATAGAGGAATAGCACCTTTCTCTTCATTTCCCTGACTTCTCAATGGATACTAAAGAATAAGATTAACAACTTTGTCGTCTATTTTCACTTTGTCGAGGAATGAAAGGGTCGGCCAAAGCGTTTGTGGACCAGAATGAGAGCTTGTGTAATGGGGGGCGCTCGGTTCTGTGGCTGCAGATTTACTTGTCAAACTCAAATAGGATTCAGAGACACAGAGGATCCAACGACAAGTGCTGTATAGCTATCAGTTCTAAGTAGCTAGCCAGCTAGAATGGAACTTAGAACCCAATCTACAGCCATGATTGGATATACGTGTATACATCTTCCTCTCGATATTCGTTCAAGCGACTGATTGCCAGCAAAGGCGTGTCTTTTAACATATCCATACAAAGAATCTTCCAAATATGGTAAAAGCTAATTTGCTTTTGTGGCTAAAGCTACCAAGACAAAATACTTTTCCATAAAAAAAGATTCATTCTTTTTATTTTTCATAAAATTAATAGAAGGTATAACCAATAAAGGTTTTTTTTTTCCCCCCTATCTCCACCCAACTTCATCTCCCATTTCAAATTTTCAATGTATAAAGTGTATACATTACGTGTTTTGATCTTTTGAGTTGTTGATTTGCCTGAGTTCATCTTCTCATCTGGATTGTGTCTGAAAGCAACTGGCCTGCACACACGACCCACTTACCCAAGATCCAAATCTCGTCTTTTGAGCAGATGGAAGAAATTTATGGAAGCTGAGAGTGTCAACGCCTAAAAACCACCTCTAATATGCAGACATTATTGCTTGCCCGCATATGATCATAACCACCAAATGCATGCCTCTTTCTTTCTTAACTGATTAATATATAGCTCACACACATAAACTGGTTCATTTTGAAAACATATATAGCAGGCGAGCCGAGGGAACAATGTCGGAGAGTGCGATGGATTCTAAAACTGAGATCATGTAAATCAACAACAAAACTAGGTTCAACACAAGTATAAAATGAAAGTCAGGCCTATCAACCACCTTCCACTGATTCTCTGGTAAAAGAATGCATATTCAATATTTTTTTTTCAACTGTAAGACGTTTCTGCTCCCGCAGTCATTAGTTCCTCCTTGAGAGCTCAACTGACCCTGCATTTTGAATATCACCAGAATCTATTACCAGCAAAATCCCTTGATTTACATCCAGAAGGCCTGCAACAGAAATATGTAAATCTTAAAAAAGAGAAAGAAGATCTCGAAATATTCTTTAAGGAATAATCTAATTTTTATTGCTTTCACATCGTTGGTAATCGTGTCTCCACGGAAAGTAATTAGTTGCAAGCAGCAAGCCACAAAGAGAGCACTAAAGGACCAGAAAACTGACCCAGAAGAACCATGAAAAGATGAACCGAAAGGTCAAACCAAAGTATTACTAACACCAAAAGTTTAAACCACACAAAACCTGGAATTTTTACAAATAGTTGAACACATTCAGGCTGAGATCACAAACGATCACCTACTTTTAATATATCAGTCTTTGGTTGATTTGCCTAATTCAAATTAAAATGGAATAACCACCGACTTAAGTTACAATTCCTGCACAAAACCACTCAGGAAAGAACAATTTTTTCACAAACTCGATATCATAGACAACTGAAAACAACTTCTAAGTTCAGCCTATAATGTGTAAGGAGATCCAGGGTGTCACCTTTGGATCCCTTGTAATGTGTTTTCAAAGTTTGGTGGAGACATATTAAGTAGCTTGTTTCAACTCTTTAGGATTTCTCAGAAACTAAAACCCAAACAGATCACAGTTCATTGACCAATATACT
Source organism: Erythroxylum baracoense (assembly GCA_025629805.1). Lineage (NCBI taxonomy): Eukaryota > Viridiplantae > Streptophyta > Magnoliopsida > Malpighiales > Erythroxylaceae > Erythroxylum > Erythroxylum baracoense. The sequence goes on along the minus strand of JAOTAY010000007.1, from coordinate 29,810,088 downwards.
GAAAAGATGACACAGTCTCAGGCAGACATCCATGGCGTTCCAATGTTGTTACACAAAAAAAAGAAACAAGAACGAATACCTTGATTGTGCACATACTCAGTGTTGCGAGGCACAAGTCCAATGTCTCAACCTCCTTCAAATCCACACTGTATTATTAATTTTCTTCAATTGCAAATACAGCTCTTAAAAAAAGAATATCAAAAGTCTAAACAACAGTGATGATTTCTTACTTATCTAAACCTTAGCTGCATTTTCTTTCTGTGCAGATCTTCTTCTGTGCTGGATTTGGCGAACAAATTCTGCAACTATGACGTGAAATTTAGGTGCGAGTTTAGTTGTTGAAGAGACATTGAGACCTGCCTTTTTCAGGGCTCTTGCCACATATGTCTCGGCTTTCTGGAAGTGAGGAGGGCAGAGGGCAGGCACAGTTGACCTTAGTATTGGCTTACCACAAAGGACAGGCCTTCCCTGTGCACTGAAGAGCAGAAGCAGACTACCAATAAGAATGAGAATAAATCAAGATGACGCGCATGCAAGAATGACCACCAAGGATTCAATATTAAAGCATCCATTCACATATGTTATACAATCCAGAAGATAATATAATTATCAAAAACACATATGGATCAGAGGCATCAAAGGCAACCACAACATTAGTTGCTGTAAGGATCAATGAAATTACCATATAGATGCGGAAGGAATGCAAAGGCTGGTTCAGATGCAAATAAGAGGAAAAGAAGAACAAGGTGAACATATGAAACTCAGAGATTATGCCAAGTTTCTACAAAAGAAGACAATCGACGAAACAGCGTTATGCTGTTGATAAGGGGAAAAATCAAAAGACAAAGACAGGAAGGTAAATCACCGAATAGAAAAAGAAACGAAAAGAGAAGGAAGAAGAAACAAACCTTTTAAGCACAAAGGAACAGGCGGTGTAGAGCTTCTGCTTGGAATCCAAAAGAATATGGGGGTGACAAAACTTGGTTAAAGGCATGGCCTTGGACTTGCAACCAGCGACAGCACACTTGTTCAAACCTTGCTCATGATCTTGAAGCCCCAAATTGGGATGGGAATTCCCAAAATCACGGGATTTCTTATGATCTTGTCTGAAGGGGCTCTTGCCATACTTCCAGTAGTAGTCTCTGTACTTGGATTTAAGGTCTTCCATGAGAGCCCAGTAATGAGAGGTGTAGATGTGAGAAAGTTGCTTGAGTCGGCGAGAGCGGCGAGTCAGGACTTCATGGCGAGTAAGGTAACAAGAGGAGGAGAGGAGGGAATCTTGAGCCGAGCCGTCGATGCTCATCGGCTGAGCATGCGCAGGATCTGCCATGGATTTTGGGAGCGGAGAAGCTTGCTGCTGCCTGACGGCGGTGACGGTGTGGAGAGAAAATAAGCAACCTTCCTCTACTTCACTCAAAATTTTTTATTTATTTGCACGATTTATTATATAAATAAAAAATACAAATAAATAAACTTTATTTATTGTTTTCTTCTTTAATCTTTAGTTCTTTTACCTTTTTTAAGATTAAAAAATATTGAAAATATATAAAATAATCCATTTTTAGGCTACTTATTTATGTTATAAATCACATAGAACGAACGACTCACAGCCAGCACCACCGCCACAGCCATTGTCACCGCCTTTAAGGAAAAAGAAAAAAAAGACAATGAGGAGGAAGGGAGGAGAACGTGTAGAAAAAGCATAAGCAGAAGCAGAAGAAGAAGAAGAAGAAGGAGAAGCTGTTGTTCTTCGAGATACTTCTTCTCCAGGTTTGCAATCTCCTAATTCTGTTTTGATACGAATTTTCTTTTTCAGTAAAAGAAGACAAACCTAAAATTAACAGAAGCAGGTCTATCCCTCCAATCCACTTTTTGAGCCAAGAAAGCTCGGGAAAAAAGCCTAGTAAGAGAAAAAGACCGCTGAAAAAAAAAAGGTACTAAGGCTTGCTTTCTTCCGGGTAGGCTTTCTTTAAAGCAAACAAACCCAAAAAAAGCCATAAATACAGAAATCAAGAGATAGCTTTTCAACTAGCAATGAAGCACATAGCGCATAGCTTAATGCCTAGGAAGGGGATACCGAGTATACTACCTAACCCTATTAAGGAGTGGGGTATACTGCTTATAAAACAGAATGAATTGGTTGTCTTCTTCTTTGAATTATTGTTGTTAATTGCCACTGGATTCTTCATTTCATTGGAATCTTCGTGTATACATTGTTATTATAGAGAAGGATCATGTTGAAGCTCGTTCAAGGAAGAGGATAAGCAAAACGCAAGCTCCCTTTTCACATACGTTCCGATCAAGCAAGAAATCCAAGTGCAAACTTGATACTAAACTCTTTGAATCCCATTTAGAGTATGTATGTTTTACCTTACGTTATTCTTCCTCCATTTCAATTTGTAGGATTTTGCTTGATTTTTAGCTAATTCTTTTGCAAATTCTAGAAATATGTGATGCTCCTTCTCTCAAGCTAAGAAGATTATCTTTACTTACATGGACAGTCTGTGATTTGCCATGTACGCCAATGTTTCCTCATGACCAAAAGTGCTAGGTTGGATCAAGAATAAGCGTATTTTCTCTAAGAAATATGTCTTAGTTCCCATTGTTCGTTGGTACTCTTTTTTTGTTTTCCATTACCATCACTAGTTACTTCACCTCTCTTACACTGTATTAGTATTGCTGCAATTTTAACCAACTATGCTGGCCCTCTCTTTAGGAGTAATTGGAGCCTCTTGATCTTTTGTCACTTTGGTGATGCTTTGCAATCGGAAAACGCAACTCCTTGTATGCTGTTACTGGATTCACTCAAGATGGCAAACCCAAAGCGACTTGAACCAGAAATCAGAAGGTAACTGCGCTTTTAGTTTCTGCAAGCTGTTCATTTTATCCAATCGTAATTAGTATGTGCTAGTATAGGTGATGTGAGAAAGAGTGAGTAAATTACAAGTGGGAGGGGAGAAGTTAGGGGTGTGAGAGGGGAAGCTGAAGACGGATTGAGTATTTTATTGATCTTCGTAATAAAAAGAATCCACCTCCTCCTATCATTGGATTAAGTTGTAATAAGTCAAGTTTGAACTAATTCTATGTTTCCAGGTTTGTATTAGACATTTACAAATCTAAAGGCAGGGGGGAGAACAAGCAGTTGGTTTCTCGTATTTCATTATTGGTGCCTAAGGTAATTTCGACCTGAGTTGTTGAATTTGCATTTTTTTTTGTTAGAGCTTTTCGTATTCACTTTTTCTTCCGTTTTAACCATGTGCCTAGGTTCCACAACAAAGAAATGATGAAGAATGTGGCAATTACGTTCTCTACTTCATCTATTTGTTTGTGCAGGATGCCCCGGAGAGCTTCAGTACCAAGAGATACCCTTATTTTGTAAGGTTTTATTGTTACAATTATGCAAGATTGCTCGCTTAGGATCGGTAATTGATTGTTACTTATGTCGGAACTGCAGATGAATGAAAACTGGTTCACTCCTGAAAGTGTAGATGACTTCTGCAAGAAACTTCAATCCTCGAGGAGTGATGTAGAGAATTGTTCATAAACATATGCTATTGAATTAGTGACATTGATTATGACAACCTTGTAGGAAAGGTTAACCATAGATGCTGAATTGAGTATGTAGGTTCATTGTTATGTATAACCACATGGTGTGTATACTGATTGTTGTATGGCATATGAACACTGATGGAGAAGTGAACATGTAAGTATGAAGGAACAAAAATGCAATCCTGAATTGAATCATTAAATATCACTTACAGTTTGCTATTTCACCTCTCTCTGTGTGTGTGAGAGTTATTCAGGCCAACATTTTTCATTCAACTTTTTTTGAACCTGAAGTTGTGGGTAGAGACAAGCTTGGGGAATCGGAAGGGATGCTTTTTGCCTCAATTTGGGCATTTCATATTAGAGCCCATTATTACCATTTACAAAATTTAATAATACTCAGTTTTATGCGTACCTGATTAAGAGACTATTTTCGATATCATTTAGAAAATTATACTGTGATTATGCTAATTGTTTTAAGACTAAATTAAATCCGATTTTAATATTTAAACTTGAGTTAATTAAATAGAATTTGTTTTGGACTAAAATGGGTCCACACGACACGATCCATGTCCATGCTACCCGTTACTCGACCGTAGCAGCGTGAGACCAGAGCCACGTAAAAGTGATCATATTGATGTAATATGATAAACCTCCAACCCAACCATTTCTTCTGTGTTAAAAACTTTTTTAAAAAAATGGAAAATAAAGCAGACAGACAAAGCTAGGATGAGCAGAGCAACAGCTGCATCCCCTTCCTTCTCCACTTGCTCTGCTTTATCAGCAGTTTTTTCTTCTTGGCGTGCCCCAACGATCCCAAGATTCTTAGGCCTTAAGAAACTACCACCCTTTACGGCTAAAACAACCACAATTCTACAATCCAAATGCTCCAGGTCCAGCTACTCTTTTACTAGTAGTAATACGACTCGGAGGCCCAGAGCTATGGATAGTGTTGTTGGCGTTAGAGCTTCCACAGCTCAGCCTCTGAAGAATGCTGATGAGCTCATCGACTCCGTTGAGACCTTCATCTTCGACTGTGACGGTATTTCCTTTCATTTTTCATCGGCCAAAAATTAGTCTCTGTTTTTGATTGATCGTGTGTTATTTCTGTGATATGGGATATTATAATCCCGCAGGAGTTATATGGAAAGGAGATAAATTGATTGAAGGAGTCCCTGATACGCTTGATATGCTTCGCGCCAAGGTTTCCTTTTCGATGCCCAGTTCGTCGAGATGAAAATATATTGATTTCCTTTAATTCCTCTCCTTTCTTCTTAATTTTTCAGGGAAAGAGATTGGTTTTCGTTACCAACAATTCCACCAAATCTAGGAAACAATACGGTAAAAAGTTTGAGACTCTTGGACTCAACGTCAGTGAGGTTAGCTATTACTCTTTATCCATTAACTACCCTCTTCTGTTCTTATTCTTTAGCCTAATGACTTCCATTTCCTTTTCTGCATCTTCAGGAAGAGATTTTTGCTTCATCTTTTGCAGCTGCTGCCTACTTGCAATCGATCAACTTCCCTAAAGACAAGAAGGTTTATGTAATTGGCGAGGATGGCATCTTGAAAGAACTCGAGCTCGCTGGATTTCAGTATCTTGGTGGCCCGGTGTGTGTCAATTTCTCCCCCAACTTGCATTTTCGTTTCCCACATTTCCAAATGCCATGTCAAATAACTTGTTGCCTTTCTCCATTAGTTACTGTCTTTTTGTAATGTATTAAGGTGATCATGAGATCAAATTTCATGGCTTTTTTATTTACGTCTTTATCAATTATCTGTGTGCTTTTCTTCTAAAAATATGCAGGAAGATGGAGGAAAGAAGATAGAATTGAAGCCTGGATTTCTAATGGAGCACGATAAAGATGTGAACTTCAATTTCTTTTTCTCTTATTACTTGCCCTTTCGAAATTTCGTATTGGATTGGCCCTTCGAGCTCGTTATGCTTCTTTTTGCTATAGATTAGATTCCTTTTGGGAATATTGTGAGTACTCTTCCTTGCTTTTTAGGTTGGTGCAGTTGTGGTTGGATTTGATCGCTATTTCAACTACTACAAAGTCCAGTGAGTTACCATCTTCTTCTTGAACAAGCGTGCCTAGACTTAGCTTCATTCATTCAAAAGAGAAAGCTTTAATTCCAAGTTGGGAATCTGGGAGGCGGAGGTGGTAGAAAATTATTTCTCATGCTTGACTTTAGTTAACTTTCCTATCAGCATAGCTTGTTAGTTTCAGTGTCACCTATGGTATGTTCCTTTAACCATAATTGCTGTTCCAGTCTCCAACATTAACAAACAAAGGTAAAGTGGCAGTTTTATCTCCATTGACCTTGCCTAGATCTAATTGCAATAGATGTGGAAAGCATACGAAAAATATGAAGCGTTTCATGAGCATCTGTAACAGCTGTCTTTACTTTGTGATTGGAAGGTATGGGACGCTCTGCATAAGGGAAAATCCTGGATGTCTCTTCATTGCTACAAATCGTGACGCCATCACACATCTCACTGATGCTCAAGAATGGGCAGGTTCTCATCTCTCGAGCCTTTATTGCACTTCATATCTGCTTTTTGGCTGTAATTGTTCGTCTCCCAAACTATTCATGAATTTCAGGTGGTGGATCTATGGTTGGAGCTATTGCTGGGTCGACTCAACGTGAACCACTGGTCGTGGGGAAGCCCTCAACTTTTATGATGGATTACTTGGGAAACAAGTATGCTTCGACGTGTTCAATAGCTTCTGCTAGCCATTTGCGAATCCTTTCAAGCTGAGCACATATATTATAATTACTGCATGCTTGATAGAGTTGTATTTGGTATATCTGTAGCTAGGATATGTATTTGGTATATCTGTAGCTAGGATATTTCAGGACAAGGCAAAGCAAAGTGGCTATCAATAAGAACTCTTTTTTACTCTTAAGCATCTGGCAGTTTGATGGGTGATGTTAGATGATTGTCTCTTGTCTTTCTTGTGCATAAGTCACGCACATTGAAGGCAAAATGTTGTCGTTTTGAATTTATAGCCCAATTTTCATTATCCTGATTGAGTATCTAATCCTCTGAATTGAAGCATTTGAAGTTTGTTTGTGAGTTAGGGATCTCTTACACATGGCTATCTTGGGTGTCTTGCCTAGAACTAATCTGGTTTTATCAAACTGAAAAGGTTTAAGTTCTGCAATGGTCAAAATTTCATGCAACTACAAAGGTCTTATGCAGTCATATTTACTTCACAAAGTACTTTTAAATAATCAGATAATTTCACCTGTGAGATAGTTGATCTCTTCTGATCTGTCTTAATTAATTTGGTGAATGCAGATTCGGGATTCTCAAATCGCAGATATGCATGGTTGGGGACAGATTGGATACTGATATTCTATTTGGACAAAATGGTGGTTGCAAAACTCTCCTTGTTCTCTCAGGTGACCAAACTTGTGGTGTAATTTGTCCATTTCTGTATTTTGATCTGATTAAGGTATTTTTTTTGGTTCTGTTTCTTAACTACCATAATAGGTGTGACCTCATTGTCCGCGCTTCAAAGTCCCAACAACTCCATTCAACCTGATTTCTACACAAATAAGATATCAGATTTTCTATCTCTTAAGGCTGCAGCAGTCTGAGCATGTAACATGTGTATCGTTCATAAACTTCAATTATATATTCAATTCTCTTCTGCTATTTTACCTCTGAAAGTACAGGAAAGGAGGATATTCTCTGGTATAGATATAAGTCAGTGAAACACAGAACTCCATAATTCATTGTGATATGGTTTGAATGTCCCTGTTGTAAACCACTGTATTTTAATTATGAGGATTTTTAATTGAGATTGAAATTTTTACATCAATTGGTCTTTACAATTGGATGGATGAGAGGTCATTGGTTTGATTAGCCCTCTAAGCACAGATGATGAGTAGGAGGACCCAATGAAGTGATGAAGAAGTCCACGAATTTGGAAGAAAGAAAGGAAATTTTGGCATGTACAAATAGCAGAAGCCTGGATTAATTAGTAAAATTGCTTCTTTACGACTATAAAGGTCAAAGGTTTATGCGATAATGCGAGTCTCTTGTAAAAGTAGAAAGAAAATGTTGTCTTCACCATCAACTTACGTTGACTTTTACAAATAGTGGAAGCCTGAATTGATTGGTAAATTGATTTAGTGGAGTAGCGTTTGGTCTTAGTTTAGAAGAGACTAATGTCAATATTGCTGAGATTTTGTATTTGGAAAGTAGAATTCAACATTATTGTCAAAATAAAGAAAATTTTATCTTAAAATTTTATATTAATACAATTTTTTAATTTTTGTTTATAATATTAATGACAATTAATGTTCACTGGATTAATTTCAATTTTGACTTTAATAGTAATTGCAAGTTTTACTCATCTTAATATTTATATTATCACACACAAACACACATATATAAATATATATATTTATATTCAGTCTTGATAAAGGGAATTATAGAGATAAATTTATACGTAAATAATGATAAAAATGTTAAAAAAGGAAGGTAATTGATAATTGATTAGGAAACATTAGAAGAAAAGGTGAAGGCTTTTCTAAGATAAGAGAATTAGTGTTCTTTCTCTTTTGTTCCTTTCGTCTCTCTCTCTCTCTCCCTTTCTGTCTTCCAAAAGCTCAAACTTTTTCTTTCAACTATTCAATTTCATCCTCCTTAGTTTCGTTCAACACTTCTCCTATTATCATCTCCTACATTTCGCATACCTTTTGTTTAGTTAAGAGTCTACTACTCCCGATAGCAATCTCTCTAATGGAATCGGAGGATGACCTCGATATGCAAGACGCCGATGACGATTTCTACAGCGGCGTTGATGATGCTTTCGACAGCGATGACGCTGATGTTGCCGATTATGAGTTCATCGATCACGATTCCGATGATTCCCTCGACCTCATCTCCCATCGTCATCAGGTTTCTCCTTCTATTTCTCTCTTTCGTGTTATTTTACCTATATATTTAAAAGTTTACTCTTTTCGTCGGAGATTGAAGGAATTTTTCTTATTTCTCTTGATGGGTTTTCGTTTATAATCAAAAATTTGCTAATTTTTAAGGAATTTACTTATTCCTTAAAAGATTAAATATAAAAGAAGATGTTTTTTGGCCAGCAAAACTACTCCATTTTGAGCGAAGCAGATATTCGTGCGCGTCAAGAAGAAGATGTGGTGAGGATCGCTACTGTACTTTCCATTTCCAAAGTTTCTGCCGCCATCCTCCTTCGCTACTACAACTGGTATCTCTCTACTTTTGTTTTCTATTTCAATCCCATGAATTCTTGATTGTTTCCCTGTTTTTGATAACAAAATTCTTCATTTTCACCTTTTCTTATTGACCTTACCCACCATACCCCCTCCCTACCCTTTTGTTCATTATCTGCTTTTTCCATCCACTTTGCAGGAGTGTGAGTAAGGTGCATGATGAATGGTTTGCAGATGAAGACAGGGTTCGGAGAGCTGTTGGCTTGTTGGCAAGACCAGCTGTCCAATTTCCGGATTGTAGAGAAGTAAGCATTTTCCCTTCTGTTTCTCAGTTAGTTACTTGTCGTAGATGCAAAATTCACCGTTGTTTCTTATATTTGGAGTAGAGTGCAAAATCTTATATGCTATTATATTTCCCCATTCATCAGATGACTTGTGGAATTTGCTTTGAAACGTATCCTCGTGAAAAGTTGTATGCAGCTGTCTGCGGGCATCCATTTTGTAATTCATGCTGGGCCGGTATGTACCTTTCATTCTTTATATATTTAGTTCCTCTTCTAAATCATATATCATAAGAAGATTAGGAAAGACCTAGGACAAATGAATGGAGGTTGGGGGCGAACGAAGGCACCCAACCGCAAATTAAAGTGAATCTTTGTCTACAAGGATGAGAATCGATGAAATTTCTCAAGTTACCCAATTGTTTATGGAGCTGACTAAGCTTTACCTCTCCTTCAGATGCTCTCCTATTGATTTAATTGAAGTTAACTATAGAAGTTTTGAGGGGGACTGAGAAGAGAGCTCTTTGTTGCGTGAAAATATAAATCCATCAAGACTTTGATAGTTGCTGTTACAACCTTCACTTTTTTTATGTAGTAACCGGCATAATCCTTTTCTTGCTTTAATCACTGGGTAGTTCCACTTATGAATCAATTTATGTGTTGGGTTTGCTATAGGCTATATCAGCACAGCTGTTAACGATGGACCGGGTTGCTTGATGTTGCGCTGTCCTGGTCCATCTTGTGTTGCTGCTGTTGGCCAAGATATGATTGATGCATTAGCTTCTTTGGAAGACAAGGAAAAATATCACCGTTATTTTGTCAGATCTTATATTGAAGACAATAGAAAGGTAAATCTGAGTTTTCAAAATCATTTGTTTGTGAAGTAATTTTCTGCAGCATGGCATTCTGAATTCTCACATAAATGGAGCAACATTTTTGGCAGATGATTATGTTAGGTTGCAATTTCAGTATCATGATACTTCATATGAATACTGGCGTACAAAATCTTAATAAGATTATTTTGTAGACAAAATGGTGCCCTGCTCCAGGCTGTGATTATGCTGTGGATTTTGTTGTTGGTAGTGGAAGCTATGATGTCACTTGCCGCTGTTCATATAGCTTTTGCTGGAATGTGAGTACCTTAAGATTCATGTTTTGCTTTCACCTTTTTTCATCTGTTGCGGGTGTAGATCTCCAATAAATTATCTTGAAGAGTGATATTCACCTCACTATTCCTGTGAATTTGATCTTTGCAGTGTACAGAGGAAGCCCACCGACCTGTTGATTGTGCAACTGTAGCAAAGTGGATATTAAAGAACACTGCAGAGTCTGAAAATATGAACTGGTATGAGAAGACTTTAAAACCATGTCTCCTCTAAGTATGTCAATAGTAGGTGGATGGGGTGACTGTAATTTCTTGCTAATTGTTAAGCAGAGGATTCTTCTTTTTCCCTCAGAGGTTGATCGAGTACAGATTCTGTGTGTCTAAAAGGTTCATTTGCTTGGCCTAGATGGTAGTTAATGCATGTATTCACCGGTCGCTATAAGGTGTATGATTGTCTATGTTTAATTAAAACAATTGACTGTCATTAGATCGACTAAAATGTAATTGACATCCCTGTCTCAATACATGTATAACACGTCCTGGTTAAAATGAGTGTGTTTGATGCATTTCGTAAGATATGATAAACACCTAAGAACAGAATAATTTAAAAGCTGAGACTTTGTGAAATATCATCCGTTAATTTTGTTGAACGGAAATTGATCCTAATTATCAAAGTCAGTTAACTCAAAGATTTGTACTGTAGCATGTATGGTAAGTTATACAAACATGTAAGAGATTCTCTTCTGTAGGTGCTATTCTTACGTCGGTCGACTATTTAGCAACTTTAGTAGGTTGCTTCCTTTTCTGAATGACCGTGGTGTGTATGTGCACATTCTTGCTTCCCTGAAGCTTTTCCAGGAGCAGAGTGTTTCTATTACACATGCACGATCTGTGAAAGAGCTCTGAAGTATGATTGGAACATTCTTTGATCGGCTGATGTTAACTGATGAACATTCTTTTATTGGCTGATGTTAACTGATTCTGCTGTTGATGTCTTCAGGATTCTAGCTAATTCCAAGCCTTGTCCAAAGTGTAAACGGCCAATTGAGAAAAACCAAGGTTGTATGCATATTACATGCACACCACCTTGTAAATTTGAATTTTGCTGGTAAGGCGATGAAAGTGCTACACACTTTCTCCCCCTTCTCGCTCCCCCCCTAGTGGTCCTCTTACCTACTTAATTTGCTTTTCTTTGTTCATTTACTTACTCCTCAATTTCGTTGATTCTTAACTATATTTCTGCAGGCTCTGTCTTGGTGCATGGTCAGAACATGGAGAAAGGACTGGTGGTTTCTATGCATGCAATCGTTATGAGACAGCAAAGCAAGAGGGTGTGGTAGGATAATATTGGGCATTTTAGTTGTTCTTGTATGCAGGAGATATAATCCCTTTTTGTCTCATTTTACTAGTTGCTCCTGTTGTCAGTATGATGAGGCAGAAAAACGTCGAGAAATGGCCAAAAACTCTTTGGAGAGATATACTCATTATTATGAAAGATGGGCAACCAACCAATCAGTAAGAAAAAATATGTGACCGTATGGTAGTCATGAATGTGGTGATGTCCTTTTTTGTATTTAATCTTCCTGGTCATAAATATTTAATCATGCTCCACATGCTACACTCTCTGAATCATCATACTTCAATATAGATTCTGATTTTCATTTTATCATTCTCAACGCAGTCCAGGCAAAAAGCAGTTGAAGACCTACAGCAAATGCAAAGTGTAAATGTAAGTTTAACAGTTAACAACAGTTGTTTACTGAACAGTGATATTGGTATAGTTTATTCCATTTGCTAGCATGTATTTAGAGTGGAAATGTAGAAGATTGTTTATTGTTTTTTCCCAGGGAAGAGGTTGCCAAGAATTCTAAATTATGGTTTTGCCTTGGTTTAGGACACGAAGAACCCAAGGACCCTTTGATATTAGAAGTTACTAATCAAGGCTCATTTAGCGTTTTTTTAATCTGAAATATAAGTCATGAGGATATGATTATCTAAGAGCTCAAAGCTCAAAATAATCTAAGTGAGCAAGGCATAGGCCTTCATACCTATGTGTTCCTCGACTCAATTCCTCTTTGTGAACTTCCTGAGTTGTTCTATCGAGCTGAGTTATTTTTGCAGCAGTAGTGATAGTTACATGTTTTTTTTAGATTGGTAAGCTGAGTGATACACAGTGCCAACCTGAGTCACAGTTGAAGTTCATAATAGAAGCCTGGCTACAGGTAAGCAACATTTACTTTCTCAAATATTGGAATATTTAGACACTTATGTGATAATCCTTTGCCTTCTCCCATGTCAATTTCCTTTCTGCAGATAGTTGAATGCAGGCGAGTTCTGAAATGGACTTACTCTTATGGATATTATCTTCCAGAACACGAACATGCCAAGAGACAGTTCTTCGAATATTTGCAAGGTGGGACATTTCTTCAATCAAATACCTTTTCTACATGTTCTAATCACACAATTATACAGGGGAGGCTGAGTCCGGGTTGGAGAGACTTCATCAATGTGCAGAGAAGGAGCTCCAAGTTTTCATAAGTGCAGAAGGCCCATCAAAAGACTTCAATGAGTTCCGCACCAAACTTGCAGGACTCACCAGGTTTTTTATTTAATCATAAATTGGTACTGACCATGACTTTCAGTCTGGATGATAGTTAAACCCAAACTTCTAACGTCAATCTTTGAAGAATGAAGAAAGTACAAGAAATTTTTTTTCTGCATTTGTCTGTTTGCAATGATTCAAAAGGGTCAAGCTCATAGCCTGCTGTTAGGAATTTTGGTGATATTTTATGGAATCAATTCTTGGCTGTCCATTATATTGAGAGTAGTTCTATTGACAGCCGTTAATCATCATTTTGAAGGGAACCAGTAATTATGAGATACATTGGTGTAAAATTTGCATATATGTGTTACTAGTTATGATTGTTTAGAATGTTTGTGCTATTGTCATATATAGCACGGGACATGTCTGATAATAACCGTTTTTAACTTTTTATTTCTTTTCCTTAGCTTTCGGTGTCCGTATATGTACAATCTAACGGTCAATAATCTATGTTGATGTTGGTGCAGTGTAACTCGGAATTACTTTGAGAATTTAGTCCGGGCATTAGAGAATGGCCTTTCAGATGTAGATTCGCATGGTGCCTGCAGCAGGAGTGGAAGCTCGAAGAGCATGGGTGGGGGCAGCTGTAAGGGACTACGGGGAAGAAAGGGGTCAACGTCCAGATCCAGTGGCCCTAATAGAAACATTGATGATTCAGGCCATTGGTCCTGCGAACATTGCACTTTTGCAAACATCAAGTCAGCCACCATTTGTGCAATGTGTCAGCAACGACGCTAAAACTCAGTTTTTACACTAACTAGTTGGCCGGCCACGGATTTATCATTGGTTTGAATCATCTCCAGAGAGGGGGAGGGGGAGGGGGAGAAAAAGCATAAGTTTTGGGAGGAGGCATGGGAATGAAATTGTCAGTCTCCTTTACCTCAAAAGGCTGAGTTTGCTGCTGCAATGACTTTCTGAGGTGGGGTTGAGAAGAAGAAAAACAATGACTTTCTGAGGTGGGATTGAGAAGAAAAACTATAGATTCTGAAATCAGCTCAGCTGTAAATATATGTATCTCCTGCCTGCCTGCCTTGGAGACGTAACATTACAATTTGTCTGTCATTATCTCCATTTATATTCTTAAAAAATGTATGTGTGTGTGTCTATCTTTAAACTTACGGATGAATGTGTTTGTAGTAGTAGTTGCAATAGAAACTTCTCTGTATCAGCCTTCAGGTCCAAATAAAAAAGAACATAAATATATACTTACGCATAGGTGGCTTGGTCGGTGTCTTGCTTTTATTTGTAATTTTAGTCGTCAACAAGAAGCTGATAAAAACATAATAATACATTTTGTAAGGAACAATTCGTAGATGATGCAAAAAGATTAACTTTAAACCGGACCAATGTGTGGGAGTCTCCGATGGCCTCCCGAGGAGAGTCCGGCCCACCCGCTGGCAGGATGCGACCCAATTGAAGGATTTGAAATGAAAGAGTTGCTAAAGGAAGCTTTCTGTAATGGTAATGGGGTTGAAATTGAATGAACCAAAAAAGGCGCAATTTTGAAAAGAGAGAAGAAAATGGAAAGTCCTTCAACTCCTCGCTGGAACCTCGACAGACCCTTCCTTACCGGCCGCTTCCACCACCACCAGGTTTTAACCCTTTTTTAAATTTCTCGAAATAATCACACCTTCTCCCTAGTGATTCAATTTTTTGATTCACTCACAGGAAGTGAAAGGAACGTCGCAATTCCCTGATTCCAAGGGATTATTCTCGTTCAGGTGTCTTTTCTACAAGCCCACTCTCGCAAGTTTAATCTTTTTATTGTTCTTCTTTTTCGATCTTGCTTAACGTAGAATTATCGATAGAACTATGCGCATTTGATGTTCTTATGCTCATTCCTTAAATCTCCCATGTCTATTTAAGCCCCGGAGTCGACAAGGCGATTGGCTGTTATGATGCGGCTGTACAGGTTTGCTCAATTTGCTCTACGTAACCTAGTACAATTTAATCACCCATCTTTTGTTCATTTCTTTTCCTTAAACTTTCTGCCTCACTGTTGTTCCTTACTCATTCTATTATCTTTGGTGGCAGAAAAGAGTTTCTTGTATACATCTGAGTTTTAACTTATTTCTCTTTTTAAATTCCACCCCTATACTTTGGAATGATATGCCAAACTCTCTAAGATCTTTTCACCTTTTTCTTGATTGGTTTTTGGAATTAGTAATTATTCTTACTCAATGTTGCTTAGGAAGAAGATCAAAGGATCATGAGAACTCAAAGAATTTGTTCCCTTTGCAAACCAATTAAATTGTTTTCTTCTCTCTTATACGTATATTCCCACACACACCAATACAGTCAATCAAATTCTTATGCATTTTATCAGTTGTTTGCTTGGTTAGATGGATGTTTCCCACCTTTAAAGTTGATTCTTTGTCGACTTGGACTTAGGAACTTATTGTCGTCGATGATCTCATGTCTGCTTTGGTGGGAATTGAAGGGCGGTACATTTCTATCAAGAGACTCCATGGAAAGGGGGATGACATTTCCTTCCATGTTGATGCTTCTATGGATTTGGCACTCCAGGTATGCTGTTGTGAATTTTGAATCTGGCTGCACATAAATGCCTTGTTTGGCAAGTTGTTTACCTTTTTAGTGTCCGACCCTTGTTAGTTTGACATGTTATGGTAACAGTTTCTTATTTTGCATACTCCTCAATAATTCTCTATGAAACACTGTTGGATATATTTGTAATTGATATGGTCGCTTGTGGTTGGGATATATCCTTGTTTTGTATCTTTATGTGTTCACATTCTCAAGGAAACTCCGCCTATGATGATCCTGCATCATGGCACTTTTGTTATGTGCTTGATATGCATATTTCTATGTGCTATCTGTTATAAGAAAAGTGTTCCGTATCTGTAAGAGCTATTTATTGAGTTAAAATTTACCTGAACTAATCAAGGAACATTTTGCAGGAACTTGCTAGACGGATATTCCCTTTATGCAAAAGCTATCTGTTGATTAACCAGTTTGTAGAGTCAAGGTCACAATTCAAGAATGGCTTAGTTAATCACGCCTTTGCTGCTGCTCTCAGGGCACTCCTTCTAGTAGGTTTTTATTTTGCAGGTCTCTTAATTTAAGTTATTTTAAGTTTTGGTCCTTGTATGTATGTTTCCATCAAATATAAATTAGAATACAAACTTCTCCACTTATTTGGTCAGTTTAGCATTAGGTTGCACCAGTCTGTTTGATTTGGTTGTGAATTGATGTTTGACATAGACTTCAGGTCCTTAAAGAAGTCATGTTCATGGCATGGGATAGGCTATGAATATGATTGTGCATATAAGTGAAATTATAGTGGCCCACACTATTTATGTGTTCAATTTGTGAAATTTTCAACAGCTTCATTTATGAATGATCTATCAGGACTATGAGGCCATGGCGGCGCAGCTTGAACACCAATTCAGACTTGGAAGGCTTTCCATCCAAGGATTGTGGTTCTATTGTCAGGTTTGCATTCCTCTAAAAATCTGTTTTAGTATAACTCGGATGGTTTCTCAAATTTTTTCCTTGAATAATGTTGCAGCCCATGATGAACTCCATGCTCACACTATCCACTGTGGTACAAAAGGCTACATCAAATAATTGTACAGGTTCTTCTGTCCTTAACCTCTTGCTGAGCCAGGTAAAATGTTATACTTTTATCTTGAGACGTTACTTAACCATTCAACGTTTCAAATTTTGTTTTTGCACTTATGATATAGATTTTGCAACATCCAGGCTAAGGCCATGGCTGGTGATAATGCAGTGAGGTCCTTACTAGAGAAGATGACGCAATGTGCAAGCAATGCTTATCTTGGCATACTTGAAAGGTACATTAGTTGCTGTGCTATTGAATCTTTTTGGAAATGCACTCATTCTTCAGGTCTTGCTTGGCCACTTCCCAAGTATATTTAATGGTAAGCTTTACAGTGACGGACTTAACCTAATTTCTTGGCCTTCTGTTGGGGACCCATGCGCAAAGGGTATTACACACCAAATGTGGTTATTTTGATCTTTTAAGTCTATAGGGGAATCTACTGATAACAGAAATTCGAGAAGTTACCCTTGCCAAGACAACATCAGTTGAGACCTAAGCATGAGGTCAAATTTTTGCCAAGTTATGCAATAATATTTGCATGAAACAGAGCCATGAAGATTTTTATTTATAGCTTCTTAAATGTTACCTTTTTTTTCTCTTTTTACTTGGTTTGTTTTGAGTTGCTATTGGATTAAGTGTTTCAATTGCTTGATGAAGATAGGCTTCATATTTACATAAGTGAAACCTGAACTGGGACAATTAATATAATATGATACTGTTGGTAGGTAACAACATTGAAGATCAAGAGAATGGTTAAGCACAATCCATTTCGAACTTTACTTTATTTTGCCACTATAAGCATTATTTGATACTGTGGGAAAGAATTTTTCTATTTCTCATATATTAAATAGGAGTATACAGCCATATATAGGACATTACAAGTAAGAATTTAAATCTAGAAAGTTAACTAAAGCTATGTAATGTAATCCCTTAATTTAAGGGATTTCAAACTTAGCTTATCTTATCTAATCTATTTACAGCCTATCTATATCTAAGTATAATCTATTTATAGCTGTTTAGTATCTCAACACTCCCCCTCAAGCTGAGGAATAGATGTCTTCCATTCCCAGCTTGTATACAAGATCATGAAAACTTAAGCTGTTCAGCCCCTTTGTTAAAACATCAGCTATTTGACATTCTGATGGAACATAGGACATACACACTAACACTTCTTCCAATTTTTCTTTAATGAAATGTCTATCAATCTTAATATGCTTTGTCCTATCGTGTTGTATAGGATTATGAGCACTATTGATGGCTGACTCATTGTGACAATAGAGTTTCATAGAGCCGTCCCATTTGACTCTCAAATCATCTAGAATAATCTTCGGCCAGAGTAGTTCACACAATCCTTGAGCAATAGCCCTAAATTCTGATTCTGTAGATGACCTTGCCACCACATTCTGCTTCTTGCTCCTCTACGTTACCAAATTTCTTCCAAGAAACAAACAGTACCCTGTAGTTGATCTTCTATCCACTATGGAACCTGCATAGTCAGCATCGGTGTATCTAGAGCAAGAGTATTGTTTTTCTTGAACATAATTCCTTTTCTTGGACTGCCTTTCAAGTAATGTAGCACCCTGTAAGCAGCTTGAAGATGAGGCTCTCTTGGATCATGCATGAATTGATTGATCATGCTTACCGAGTATGCTGTGTCTGGCCGAGTGTGAGCAAGATATATGAGTCTACCAACTAATCTTTGATACATCCTTTTATCAACAACTGGTTCTTCTCGAACTTCTCCCAACTTGTGGTTTGGATCCATTGGTGTAGAGACTGGCTTACACCCAATCTTCCCAGTTCTACCAACAAATCAATCACAAACTTCTGTTGAGTTATAAAAACCCCTTGTGTGGAATATGCCACCTCAATACTGAGGAAGTACCTTGGTTTCCCAAGTTCTTTTATCTCAAACTGTTTTACTGGTCTTTGCTTCAATTCATGCTTCTGTTTCTCATCATTTCCAGTCACTATGTTGTCATCCACATAGACTAGAAGTGTAGTTACTCCTCCTACAGTCGAATGTTTAATGAAGAGAGTGTGATCACCTTGGCTTTGTTTATACCCAGACTCTCTCATGATTCTTGCAAATCTCCCAAACTAAGCTTTAGGAGATTGTTTTAACCCATAAAGGGTCTTCCTCAGCTTGCAAACTTTGCTACCGTGTCTCCCTCAAATCCTAGTGGGATGTTCATATAGATTTCTTCATCTAAGTCTCCATGGAGAAATGCATTCTTAACATCATATTGTAGGAGTTGCCAATTAAAGTGGGCAGCCAATGATAACAGAATTTTCATAGTGTTCATCTTTGCAACTGGGGAAAAAGTCTCTTGATAATTAGTACCATAGGTTTGAGTATACCCTTTGGTCATCAATCTAGCTTTATATCTCTCAAGAGATCCATCAGCCTTATATTTGGGTCTGAAAATCCACTTACATTCAACAATGTTTTTCCCTTTCGGTTTATCAACAATCTTCCATGTTCTATTCCTTTCCAATGCATTCATCTCCTTGCTCATAGCATCCCTCCATTTCATTTTTGACAATGACAATGACAATGCCTCAGAAACGGTGTTAGCGATAGGAATGGTATTTAAACTCATAATGAGGTTTTGGTAGGTTGGTGACAGGTGCTTAAGAGAAACATAGTGAGATAGAGGATAAAGTGGTCGTTTAGTGCATTCTCTAGTTCCTTTCCTAACAGCAATAGGTTCAAAAAATTGTGTGTGTGAAGGTGAGTCAGGTCTTACCATGATTTCATTTCCAGAGTCTGAGTTGGATTCTTGGACCTATGTCAGTTCTGGAACGGCCTTCCTTCTTGAATACACCTGAGTAAAGGTTTACATGAAATAACCAAAGAACAAGTCTTAGAAGGTTTTTTAATAGTCCCCAACAAGTTTCTCAGCTTCTCAATTTATTCACTGTTTAATTCCATTGTTCCTGAATTTTCCTCAACTTTGGGTTGATCTACCATATGTGCTTGGGACCTCTACTGTCCCCCACGGTTTCCCCATTCTCGACTTGGTGGTTTACCATGTATTTTCCAACATGTCTCCTTTGTGTGCCTCGGTTTCTTGCAGTGGGTACACCGGAGGTTGTCCTTATTCTCCTTCCCTTGGTTTTCTCTACTAAAATGCGTAGATAGATCACTTTTTCCTTTGTCCTAATGATCAGTTTTTGATAATAAGGCTGACCCGTCCATGGTTTGTGGTTCTAGCATAACACTCCTTCGACTTTCTTCTACTCAAATCAATGAGATTGTCTCTTCTAGAGACGGAGTGTCCTCTTTTCCAAGGATTTGGATCCTATCCTGATCAAATTCAGCATTCAGCCCAGCCAAAAATTCACACACAGTCTTTTTCAATGAAGTTCTTCAAGATGACAGCATCCTCAGGGCATTTCATCTCAAAAACTCGATAATGATCGGTATTGCAGCAATGAAGGATGCTCAAAGGACAAATCCCAAAAAAAGAAGCCCTACGGCTCTGATACCATGTGGGAAAGAATTTTTCTATTTCTCATATATTGAATAGGAGTATACAGCCATATATAGGACATTACAAGTCGGAATTTAAATCTGGAAAGTTATCTAAAGTTATCCAATGTAATCCCTTAATTTAAGGGATTTCAAACTTATCTGATAACTATTTACATCCTATCTATATCTAAGTATAATCTATTTACAGCTGCTTAGTATCTCAACAGGAAGGTAAATACTTCTAGAAGAGAAATTAGTTTAAATTTGGAGATATAACAAGCACAAAGGTGGTGCTATCAACATAGTCAGTCCACCTGGGTGTGATTTCAAGTCACCAACATTGTTGCTGATTTGAGATATTCATTCATGAGTTCTTAACTTTTTTTGTGCCAGATTCATTAATGACCTTTGCTATGATTTGCATGGTCCTTGCTTTCCCAAAAGTAAGAAATATGTTGCATGAGTATGTACTCTCCTTGGTGTTTGTTTAAATCACTTGCTTTTGGGTTATCTTTCTTCTACATTCAACTGCAGCATTCATATTTTGCTTCATTTTGACCAATTGCTTGTGGCTTTGCAGTAAAGGATCTGTTCATTGAAGTGCAAGCATTTTGCATCGAGTTCTCACGAATTAGGGAAGCAGCTGGTCTATTCAGGCTCCTAAAAAATTTGGAATAAATGACCTTAATTGGCTCGTGCTCATTTGTGTTTGGCCCTTATTCTGCTCTCAACTTCAGTGCCTTTTGTTTCCGCGTCATTGCATGCAGTAGGAACTGGTTCTAATTGTCTTAACTTTCTGTTTTGCTTCATAAGGATATAGCAGCTACAATATCTTGGCAGAAAGTATCAGGTAGTCCACGACTTTAGCAAGTTAATTACGGTTCTATTTTGTGTAATTGTTTGGGAGGGTTCCTTTGGGCTTATGAAGAGAGAACTCGAGCGGAGGCAGTCTTTTTCTTTGTTGTTGTTGGGGGAGTACAACCAACTGAAATAGATAAAAATATGCACATTTTTAGGTACAATGTTGAACCACAATTCTACATATGAACATATTTGGTTGTTGTATGATTTCTAAAGTACTTTGCATCATGAGTTAATCATTTACCTAATTTGCATACAATGCACAAGCCCTCAATCATTTGGAAATAAGTTGGTGGTGTAATAGTTGGGGTATCAATCCAACATCCATTATTATAATTGGACTTATAATCTTAACCTAACTAAATTATTGACTTTCCAAGTTGCCTTGTTATTGGAGGACGTAAAGGTGGTACGGCGTACGCCCTTTTTTGGTACAAATCATTGTTCTTGTTCATGTTCTCCACACTAATCTTTCCATTGTTTGATTATGTTTTTTCGAAAGATAGAATCTTTCCCATCAAAACAAATATAGGGTTTTCTAGTTCTGCACTGTCCAGTCTCAATGCACCAAAAAAAAAAAAAAAGAGGACAAAAGAGAAGCTTCTCTTTCTACGAATCACATGAACATGTCTCCAAACTTCACCCCATCCAAAATCTCTTTTCTTGCATCTCAACAGCCACGGCTGCTCTCAAGACACTAGATTCCTCTTCAGAGCAATTCATCCTTCCAAAACGAAGCACACAGCTCTCTGCAGATTAATGCTAATTGACGAAATAGAAGATATTTGTCATAAAATTTCTCAATTTTGACACAAACAGTCTTATTTTTTCCTTACAGAATTGTTAGAGATTTCATCGTATATAAACTTAAGAAGCTCTGCCAAATATAAAAAAGAAGATTATCATAAAGAAATGTCCATTTTCCTTTCCATGCACTGCTGAATTGAAGTTCCATTTTCTCATTGCTTCATTACAAGAACCCTGAAAAAAAAAGTAACTAAAAGGAAGAAGATGGGTGATTAGAACATAAGCAAATGCAAATGCAAATGTATATCACATATCTTTCACTGGAGTTTAAGCTAAAATCTTGTTCAAGATCTTCCCATTTCCTTCCCATATGAACTGTGTTTAGCCTCTTCTGATAACTGATAATTGTAGCTAAAGTACGTGTCATGTATAGGTTATAGTGCTCACAATCATACATGTTAAAGCACGTCGATAATTCTTAGAAACTCGATCTAAAGTAGGTTTCTTCGTACGTAATACTTGACACGATATCTAGGACAGCTCATTCTCATCAATCATGTCCACGTCCACTTTTTATTTTCTACACATCCCTTTCTTCAAAGCAATCCATCTATGGGATACAAGTGGCTCCCACCTTGTTCTTCTGTTTCTTCCCTCAAATCCAACCTCGATCTCTTCTTCACCTTTACCTTACTATTATATGATATGCATTGCCATGCAATGAATCTTGTCCGTGTATGTGTATATATATGTATTTATGGATGTCAAGCACACATCTTTGCTCTTCAGAACTCGAAAAACAACAAAAAATGAAGCCATCAACAATCCTTAGAACTCTCTCCTCCTTCCGCTTCCTATCGCCGTCTCCAGCCGTCACTCCTCTTCCGATCAGTACCCCATTTGACCAACAATTCACGGAGGAGCTAGACTGTCTCCTTTCATCGTCACCTTGTGTTGTAGATAAAACTGGATGGCTATGTCAGGCACTAAACGCGTCCATTGTCACTCAAAAGATAGCCCTCCAGTCCATTTCCAGAGTTTCTTCTGCAAATTTGGACCTCCAAACCATCGAGAACTACCTCAACAACAATACAGAGATGCTCGATGGTTGTAACCGATTGTTGGAGAAAGTAGAGAGCATTCAGGAGTACATAAACTTGCTGAAAATCGTCTCACACTTGCTTGATAAGAAACATAACTTGGGTCCAACCACCATAGCTCGAGCAAGAGAAGCGTTGGACACATGCCAAACCATCGAAAGAAGGTCAAGTTCCGCAGAATCAGGCTTAAAGAATAAATCTTCAAGGAATAAGCTAGCCAACGTCAATGGCTCTCCAACCAACCTGGAAGGACTGGACGAGATCTTAGATGGGTCCCAAGAGGTAGCACAAACTGTGTGCGGGATTCTGAGAAAGGCTCTATCTTTCAGGCCCACATCATCGAGACTGCAACATTCTAGGACAACAAGGTTGTTGAGTTCGTCGTGGTCGCGTTCATTGCAAGAGTTACAAGACCGAGGCAGGTCGATGGAGAGTGAAAAGAATGGAGATGGAGGTCTGAGTCTGATGATTGAGACGGTTAATTTGGTTAGAGAATTGAAGGATCAAGTGTTGCAATCTGCAGACTACCAAAATGGAGTTCTTGGCAAGTTGAGGAAGAACAGTGAGACATTAGAAGAGGGTATGGTGCTTTTGGAGGGAAAAGTGAAGGAGTTGTACAAACAGTTAGTTAATGTTAGAATGTCTTTAATGAACATATCATCTCAGGCCTAACATCACCAGTTATGACTAGATTAGGAAAGACTGTTAATTTGGAAGTAATTCAACTCCAGATTTTGACAAATTTCTGATGTATAGATTTAAATCACAACCAAAGTAGTTGAATCGAATTGAATTCATCACTTAATTTTTGTGTTTATATTGATAATTAGTTAAATAATTTATTTAAAAACTAATTAATTAGTTAATTTGTATATTTAATAATGATAATAATTTTTATTTACATTATTTGGATGGTGGGTCCTTCACAAGATGTGTTCTTTGGTACAATTAAGGAGCATCTAAGTAGAGGAGAAGTGTTGGGAAATCCCAAAACCCAAAACCCATTTGCTCGCTCTATTAGACAGCAAAAGCACTGAACTCATAAATAAGAAAAGATCGTTCCTTTACTGACGCCGGTAAGCTTCTCTTTTTTCTTAAATTTCCTGCGAAAATGGTTCAAAAGTTCTTTTCTTTGTTCCTTTTTGCCTTTCGAGAATTTCAGGATATGTTATTTCGCACAATTTAGGGTATCAACTTCGAAATGATTGCTTGTTTGTTTGTGAGGAAACCAACCTAATGTAATGATTAACCTAAATTGAGGGGCAATGTTTTCTTTTCCTTCAGATTTTCTTCCTTTATTGACTGAAAAGGAGTGATCTTTTTTTGATCGAAGGCTCTTCTCATTCTTGTAACCTAGTTCCCATTGAAGATTACCTTTTTCCCTTCTCATTTTTTCGGGTATTTCGTGGATGCTTTATTATTCTCTTTAAGAATGGTCATCCTGGCTATGTTGATCTTGAACTTGGTTTCTCGTTAGTTTTTATAGAAGAAATACTTATTCATTCTGTTAATGAGAGAATCTTAGGGAAGTGTTTTGCAATTTATAACTAACAAGGAGTTGAAGTGTTTTGCTTTTTGCTTTATGTTCAGACATGAATTATGTGGATGAAGATCTTTCGTCTGCCTCTGCTGATGATTTAAATACTGTTGATGGACACAATAAACATCAATCAGTCACCCCAACTGGTGGCGGGGGTGGCCGCCGCAAAAGGAGTCGCAAGGCGACCGGTGATGCTATTGTGGATGCAATGCTTGAAATTGCAGCTGCTTCCAAGATGAGGGCAGCCACAATTATGAAGAGCGAAGACCGGTTTTCAGTAAGCAAATGTATTAAAGTCTTGGATGAGATGCAAGGTGTTGATCAACATATTTACTTTCTTGCATTGGATCTATTTGAGAACCCAGTTGCACGGGAGATTTTTATGTCTCTCAAGACTGAGAAACGCTTGCTGTGGTTGCAGGGAAAGTGCGGTGCCTCGTCTAATTAATTTAATTGTTTTTCACTTATCTTAAGTTGTCTTTTAGTGTATGATTCTTAGAGAGCTTATGGAACTTATACCTTTTGTAAAAACTCGACTTTTTGATAGATTTCTATCAGTTTGATATATTAAATGCTATTGACAAGATCAATTTGAGTTCTCTTTTTTCATTTGATTTTGCTTCCTCCGCTCTGATCTCATAATAGAATGCATGTCAGAGCAATAGTTTTATCCATGTACCTTAACTACTTACGTTTCTGATGTACTGCATTTTAATTCAATTCCTACGGATACTTCAGCTGGTGTGAACGACTTTGATGTAGAATTGGACGAGATGGAACTAATTGCTGCAGCTGCCGGCTATTACTATTATAAAAGTATAACTGGTCAAACTCTTTCTAGTTTGTCTCCCAAGGGATCTAGCTTTATGACGAACATGCTGGATGGGCATCCTGATGTATGTCGTGAAATGTTTCGAATGGAAAAACATGTTTTCCTCAAATTATGCAGCATCATGCGAGATAGAGGCTTACTGCATGATACTGCTGGTGTTATGATAGAGGAACAGCTGGGGATTTTCATGAACATCATCGGTCATAATGAGCGTAACAGAGTCATTCAAGAACGATTTCAGCATTCAGGTGAAACCATTAGCAGGCATTTCAATAATGTTTTGAAGGCAATCAAGTCACTTTCACGTGAATTCCTACAATCACCACCTCTTGCCACTCCTCCAGAAATCCTTTGTAGTAACAGATTGCACCCTTATTTCAAGGTATACTCGTGTATAAAACCTTTTTTTCTCATTTTTTTTGTGCACTGCTTTATCCTACTCACTTCCCTCCTGTTTTCTCCTACTCACTTCCCTCAGTTTGAACTCAGGATTGTATTGGGGTTATAGATGGGATGCACTTTCCTGCTCATGTACCAGCCAAAGACCAATCTAGATTTCGTAATAGAAAAGGTTTTTTGTCGCAGAATGTATTGGCAGCTTGTACGTTTGACCTACAGTTTATCTTTGTTTATCCTGGCTGGGAGGGTTCAGTTGCAGATTCACGCATATTAAGAGCTGTACTTGATGATCCTGATCAGAATTTTCCTCACATACCTGAAGGTTCTCTCTCTCTTTCCTCGCACCCCCACCCCGTAAAGAAGAATGTCAAATCAAATATTAGTGTATTTATGTATGTCTACTGGATCATGCATTTTTAACTGTTATTTGGTTCATGTTATTACAAAATTGAATTCAATGGCCAACTTCAATTTTTTTTTCCTCATCATTGCAGGAAAATACTACTTGGTTGACTTGGGATATGTAAATATGGAAGGATTCATTGCTCCATATCCAGGAGTTCGCTATCACCTTCACGAATTTAGGGGTGCTAACCAGATACCTAGAAATGCAAAGGAACTATTTAATCACCGGCATGCAACACTCAAAAATGTCATCCAGAGGTCTTTTGATGTGCTCAAAACTCGATTTCCTATTCTTAGACTTGCCCCTCAATATGGATTTTATATCCAAAGGGATATTGTTATTGCTGCATGTGTTCTGCATAATTACATCCGACATGAAGAAAAGAATGATTGGTTGTTTGCTAGAGTTGGAGGGATAACAGTGGAAGAATTGCCTGATTTTGATGACCAACCTGATATGCAGTTAACATCCGCCATACAGGAACATAGTGCTTCTTCTTTGCGAGATTCAATTGCAGCTGTGATGTGGGACGACTTCGAACACAAATGGGATCAATGGTGATTGATAGAATTAGTTCTTTTAGATAGTAAAGATGTTTTATAGATTATTTCAGAGGGAGTACTTTTCTGTGTCTAAATGCATCCAATTTTCTGAGTAGGACTGATACTTTCTGGCCCTTTTCTCGGTGACTTGAAAGAATTTGAAACGTTGTCCATAAACAGTAATAACTTAGCTTCTTACATGGATTAAAACTCATTTGGCATCTTAAGTGAGCGTTAGAGAGAGTTAAGAGGTATGATCTGCAGATAACTCTACCTTCGTGTTATTAATGTCAGCCTTGCTTGCAGGTGTGAATTTAGGTGTCTTTGCCATATTTAGGTATCTTCATGGAGCAACTAGGGCTCTGAATGTGGTTCTTGATGCAACCTTTTTGATGTCTATGAAGGAATGGAAGTTATGCAGGATGGAGAAGTTGAATAGGGTTTTATATTCGTAAGCTTAAATTTCAGGATTCATACTCAGGAGTCAGAAAAGACCATCATCCTAAACTCACAGAAATCAGCATTGTTTTTTCGAAATTCTTCTGTTTATAGATATGTAAATCACCAATTGCATCAGGTAGCGGTCGACTCTTCACCCTGACTCAACTCATTTTCACTCCCGTCCTGTACCAATACATTTTAATTGCAGATTCATCTTCTGCATAAATGCCTTTGTGTCATTTCCTGCTCGAGGGCTTGACAGTTTGGTACGTTAGTACATTAAAAGCAGATTATGATTTAAACACTTTTTTTTAGTAAACTCAGCATCACATTGTACATCCAAAGGGGGTCACAAATACACCATATTGTACCAAAGACAAAGCATTCATGTACAGCTAATTTGGTGACAGAAAATGCACCCTGGCAAGTGTGTATTCTTTTCCAGCTATCCAAACGCCAGTTTGTGACCACTGCACATCCTCCCAATCCAGGTTCTCCTCCAATACCTGTTCAAGTTCAAAGATCAAAGATGAGTCAGTTACATCGGGATGGGCAAAAGAAAAACGAACTGAATTCAAAGACTGATGCCGTCAGATCCTCAGTTGCAAAATTAAGCATCTTGAGCATGAAAGCAATTAGTCAATACATTGGAACCTTTAAAAGAGATAGGAAATGGAAACTCTGGATTAAATGGAAAGGCATTAAATCAGAATGAAAGCTAAAACTTTTGTACAATTCACAATAGTTTTCTGGCAACATGTTAGCAAAGGCAGGTTATTTTGAACATGTAACAAGTCAAAGACATTGGAAATGTTCATAATATCCGGCATCCTCTCCTCAGATAATGTAGTTTCTCGGGTTAGTGTGCTATAACTCGTGTGTCCAAAAATGTTCAACAGTTGAGTGATAACTAGAATCTTAAGGCAATGGACAGAACATTCATAAAAAAAAGAACAAAAAGTTTTCTAGCTGACAAAGCATAAAGTAGAAATATATTAGTAAATGTGGCAATGTACATCTATCCAAATCACAGTAAGATGCAAAAACATTTTGGGATTTGAAGAAGACATTTTGGAGGGATACTTGGCTTCTAAGGACGAATGGATGCAGAACAAAAGAATAAGAAGAATACCTCAACATATTCTATAGGCAGTGGGATACCGATGGACCGCATGACCTTCTGCGGTAAAGGTTTCTTACAGCGAGACCATCGAAATGCGTCAATCAGGACAGTATCGGAGTCAGTCTTATCACCATTTGAGGAATGTTGATGATGATTGTGGACCTTCTCAGTCTCCTCATGCGGCAAAGTACATTGAGCTGCCTTTACCATTTTTTCGCCAGTAAAGCATAGCTCATACCTTCAGCAGAGGTTTGTAAGCATACGATCATCATACTTGTTTTGTGGTTGTAACTACTCAAACTTCCAAAGAATCAAAGATTTTTGTACCAAAAATTTTAGGAGGAAGAGGAAGATAAGGCACAATGAAATATGAATAGGAAAAGACAGAGTTAAGGGAATTATAGTTGGCACAGGGATGCAACTTCCTGCCAGTCTTATTAGACCGGAGAATTCAGAATGTCAGTTGCATTAAGCTTCACATTCTTGTTGACAGAAGAAAGGAAGTGCAAGCTACAACGACCAGTATGAAATATAGCAGCTTCCATACTTGTTTTGATCAGAACTACACGTGCAGAAGCTAGAAATTCAATATGTAGTTTATGCCAATACAGAAAGGAAAACATAAGGTTCCTGTGATTATGCTTACAAGCATGTAACACAGCTAAGAGCAAAGTGTTCCTATAAGCAGGAAAAGTTAAAAGCATAAAAGAAGAAACAAAGAAGGGAGAAATGATAAATCATGCCCAAAATTCAGGATTTATCAACCAAAGAACTAAAATGTAGGAACTACATTACCTGCATGAATGTGTTTCTAAATACAAAACTTCACCCTTTTTCAAACGTGCAGAAGTATACTGTGGCTTTTTCAAACCCTTGTCAGCCACAACACTGATGCTGTACTTTATCCTGTAAAAATTATCAACCATGGAGACTGATAAGCACATCAAAGATTACCTTAATTTATGGATTAGAAGATAACCAGAGAGTTAAATGCAATAGTAAGGTGCCTTGCACAGAGCACTACTGTAATATCTAAAAAAAAACACGGAAATAAAAATTATGAATTATCTAGAAAAGCTGAGAGAAGACTGCATGTGTTCATGTGTAAGTACACATGTATACCTACGAGCAAAGAGGAAAGTAGACTGCACAAAGACTCTTGGAGTGGTATTTTTCATTAGTAAGTTTTACAATGGCACCCTTGCATAAATGCCAAGAATTAAAGGATGCATCTTTATTAGCCATTTATTGTAAGCTGAACAGGAAAACATTGATAAAGTTAGAAAGTGATCTTTCAAACCATTTAGAAGACGAGGATTGATAGTATTTACATTGACCTATTCAAATGATAGATAATTTAAGGTTTTGGATGGTGATTTATGGTTTTGCATAAGGAATCAGTTTTTCATCATGCAACCTACTTGGAAAACAGGCATCAACCACTTTTTCATCACTAACTGGTCTGCAGCCAATGGGAAATAGACTACAGGATACAGAATCTAGCGAGAAAAATGTCACCATTTATGTCAAGTTTGCACAAATAACAACAAAATTGTATAGGTCAATCCTATTTAAAAGTTAAAAGCAGGCTAAATTGCCTGCGCAATGGAATTGAGTTGCACCACTAAGAGAAAACAACCTATCCAAGTTCATGAGATACGAAAATTTCATGCTTTAACCAACTAATAAACGTCTGTATCTAATGAAAAATATACCATGGCTCATTGCATAGATTGTACTGTATTGTAACTTCACGTACAAATCTTTGGTGTCGCAACGCGTTCTGAAAGAGAAAAGATAGTAAATAAGCCTATCAAATTTGCAAAAACAGAAGCTAATAAATAACTCGGATCATGATGCATTTAGTATCAGTGTATACAATCTCTAATCATTTGTGTTTTACAAGATGCATATATTTATTTCAAGAAATGTAGTTATTCCCCATTACAAAAAAGCACATGGTGGCCAACTATTAGTAACAAATTATATATGGTTTTGACAAGTGTTTAATTCTGTATCATTAACACTTAAGAAATGTCGATTTTGTTGCAGATCATTAGAACTGTTCCCTGCAATCTTGGAATCCCAAGACAGACCTTCAGATTTGCCTCCTCCATCCAAGTTCTATATAAGTACTACACGGCTTAAAGAGAGGCAAACAATGACACCACCTACTAACAGATGCAAGTAACCGATTGGTTATATCCTATTAATCTAGTTACTTCTCTGTATCATGCCACATTTGAAGAAAACTTGGAAAACCTCCACATATTCAAAAGGTAGAGCAACGAGGAATGAACTCATAAAGTTTATATTACTATGTCATACCGAAGCTGCAGCTCGTGTTGTCATTGTCCGCTCAACAGCCACTGGAGCAAGAGTAGGTTCTACAGCAGATGTATGTGTTAGACAAGGCTCAAGATCAATAGTTCCACCTCCTCTCTGAGACCAATAAAATGAATAACTTAAACAATGTATAAACCATTAGAAGTATCCGGCTGAAGGAATGTATAGGAAACAAGTAGAGATAGTGTTTTGCCACCTTAACAATGCAGCAGCGCTCAACATGATAGCTACAACCAATTCCAGCACCCCAAGCACGGGATCGTACATTATTTCTCAGCATGGATGTGTAACCTAAAACAAAAATCAAAGGCTCAATATCAAAATCTAGATAGAAATTAATGTTTTATAGGAATGTAACCAAGCTGTCTATTGGTTCATGTAGAAACTTGAAAGTAAGTGCCTACTATCTTGTGGAGGCAACACTCTGATTGTAGCACGCAACTCTTGAATGGCAGGTGGTGGAGTAGAGGCAGTGGGACGGCAGTAACCTGTATGCATAAGAACTGTAACAAGATCGATAGATAAGTGTTAGTTTATGCATCCATTTGTCAAATTCTACAACACATATATTAAGAAAAACCTAGCCACCAACTCTTGATAATATAACAAATTACCTGCCACAAGATCAGAGTCGTTTGTATATATATCTGTTCCCCATAGCTGGCCACCTCTTACCTGCTCACAGAAAGGTTTTAAAAAAAAAAAAACTCAGAAGCTGTGAAAATGTAGCAAAAAAGATGGGCAAACTTGCAAACAAGATAGAATATAAATAACTATGAATTACATGCAACTTCAAAATCCATTAGACTGCAGCTGTGCCATGTAGATCAATAGAAAACAATTGCTAATAACCTTAAAAGTCAGAAGGATCAAACAAACGGTGCTAGTTTGATGTTCAACAAAGTTACCACCTACGACCAAATTTTTAAACATTAACCATTACCTGTAAAATTAAAAGTCCGTGACTATACATAAAAAATATAGGCATACTGATATACTTTTTCAAACATCAGTTCTCATCTGTGGAACCGAGCAAAAGGTGTCATAAACATTGACCTGAACAACTTCTAACTCTTTGTCAAGTTCAAAAAGATCCAAACAGATTAACTATTTGATCCACCTCCTGACTGTCAATGGGCCCTTCTTCCCAGTCAATAGTCTAGATAAGGTAGGGCATTGAAGAACAGAACTAATATGACCTTTAAAAAACACTTAAAGAACATTTTTTGGGTACTAATGGACGGAATGGTATGCCTAAATTAGGCTGTCACAACTTTATAGGAGATTAAAGAGCCTAATCTAAAGCTGTTTAGTAAGCCACTAGTAGTTAGTAGCAGGAAATGATGTTTAAATTTTCTCTATTAAAATGAAACACTTAGATTTAAATTGACAAGTTAATCATCAAATCAAATTGTTTAAATTATGGTCATGATCTTCTTATGAGCTATGACAAGACAAAAAGATGTTCCAAAAAAATGAAAAGGCAGAACAACTAAACTATAGATAAGAAATGAATTCTGTGCAGGAAAAGGGATGATAAAGCAAGCTTATGAAAGCG
Organism: Erythroxylum baracoense; assembly: GCA_025629805.1. NCBI lineage: Eukaryota > Viridiplantae > Streptophyta > Magnoliopsida > Malpighiales > Erythroxylaceae > Erythroxylum > Erythroxylum baracoense. Next base: position 29,778,396 of record JAOTAY010000007.1, on the reverse strand, counting down.
TAACAACATCATTAAGCAGCAAGTTCTTACTTGACGATTCGTAGCAGTAACATGCTCAGCTGGTATTCGAATTTCAAGAGTGGGGCCATTATGAGTGCTTCCACCATTGTTGTCAGATTGAGATGATTCATACTCCTTCCACAATTTTATCAGATCTTGCATGCATTCACCAACTTTATAAACCACAGAAGATACCTCAGATTTACCTGAAGCACCAGCAGCTTAAGATGCCATGCCCATGCAAATTAAACAGTAGAGTTTCCAAATTGCAATGTTATACAAAATGTTGTTTTTTCTTAATCCATATGAAGCATTAAACAATCATCACTTAATACAGCATAAAGTACCGACTCAGTTTTTATACAGTAAGAGCCAGAGAACCACACAAATCATCTTATTTTTACGTAATTAATATTGCTAGTATGTGAATATTGTGATAGGGTTATATTGCAAATAGAAATCTTTTACACTTATATACATATATATACACACACATATACACACACATATATATACGATAAGAATTTGAGTGGCAATCATCAACAGCACAACTTGTTGATCATAGAAACTGTTTCGATAAATCTCAATTTTCATAAATCTGCACTCATTTGACCTAGAAAGTTTGCTATATGAAAGGATGTAATTAGCATACACACAAACCTACAGTCAAAATATCTTTGCAATATAGAAGTCAGAAGATGTAGGAAAAGTCAAAGTTGTAAAAATCTCTGTAATTTCTCTATTAGCCAGCATTGTTTGATAGTCACGTTCCCTCCTGTAGGCCCAAAGTGCCAACATCCAACTCAACAAGGAATAGAACAGCTTACCTTGAGGTCTGCAAAATGAGACAAAGAACAGATGGTTACAGTATGTTTAACAAAGTAATTTAAACAAGGGGAGAATATTTGCAAAAACATTTCATTGTGTTAGCAAACTAGAGTGGTCAGAGACATGACATAAGCAAATATGCTTTGGATTTTTCAATTCATTATTCTAAAATGTTGCAATTGTTTTATACAAATATCAGTAATCTACAATATTAAACTCTATTAAAAGATGATGCATTGCCAAATACTTCCAAACCATATTACTTTCATAACATATCTTATCACTCGGAAATCAAACTAAGGTCGAGTACACTGTATATTCCACCAGCAGGTATCAAACTAGAAAGATGGAAAATCTTTCCTGGTAAGTCCCTCAGACAAAGTCATTATGTCGGAGGTTTAGCTAACTGAACATAGATTTCCTGTAATCAATAGCATATCAGTGTGAAAGGGAAAGAAAAATTTATTGCCAGCACAAAAATGAACCTAAGGTACACTTAGCTGTAATAAGCAGATCCAAAACTTCCATATCCAGAAAAAAACAGAAAAGTTTAGAACCTTGCTTCATATTATTATGTGCAAAATCAAGTTATGTTTCCAAATAAATTGCCAATTGAAATCATTTGTAGGACAAACCCTTCATTCTCCTGAGGGCGAGACCTAAAACGGGGATCACGATTCACCATTTGTGGACTGCCTCTTGGCCGAAGCATCCTCTTCCGCTGCTGGATTCCATAATTGAAAACTTCCCTTTCCCTCTCTGTAGCTCCTTCACCATCTGCACCTCCATCATCCATTTCCTTGTCATGAAGCCTATTGCGCTTATCAGATCTATCTCCTTCCAGATCAGTATCTCTTTCTTTTCTCCTGTCTCTAGCTTCACGATCGAGATTTTTCCAGCTATCAAAATCTTTTTGTCTTCTCTGCTCTGCGGATGGATTTTCCTGTTCAGGTATCTTAGATCCATCCCCAGCTTCTTTCTCATTTTGCAAAATCTCCTTTTCTACTCCATTCCAGGATTCTCTCTTTGTTCGGTCCTTTTCCCTCTCTTTTAACCTTTCCCTTTCCCTCTCCCTCTCCCTTTCCTTTGAAAGATCCTTCCTCTCCCTCTCCCACTTATCAGTTTCTCTCTCTTCCCTAGCTGATTCTTTGCCATCATTGCTGGTGTTTCCAGCCTGCATATTGCTCCTGCGCTCACTCCTTTCCTTGTCTCTATCTGCCCACTCCCCATGCTTTATCTCTTTCCTTTTTCTGTCCTTGTCTTTAAATCTGTCCTCACCTTTTAAATCAACTTTGTTTTCACCAACTGCCTCATGTGTTTCAGTATGATCCCTTTCTTCAATGCTTGGACCTTCCTTTCCAATTTCAACTGGGCCTTGAGAATTACTCCGTGCTACATGCCAAGGATCTACATGGCCACCTGGGGATTCTGAATACTTTTTCCCTCTATGATATTCTTTTGGCTCTCTCCAATTCAATTGGCTACTCACTGGAGTAAAACTATCCTTATCTGCCTTAATGTCAGTTTTCAGATCATTATAAGCGTCTTTATCAAATTTTGTTTCCTTAATATCGTCCCCTCTACTCTCGAACCTTACATCCTTATCGCCCTTAGTAGTTTGTGAATCCCTTCTCACCTCACTGTGCATATCCCTCACTTCACTCCGAGGGTCTCGGTTTTCAACCCAATGATCTTTATGTTCCTTGGATTCTTTTGGATCCAACCTGCTTTCAGAAGCAACTAAATGAGGATCCACATGTAAATCAGTCGAGGATGAAGGCATACGATACACAGACTGCAGAGGTGATCTTCTATCAACATCACGGGACTCACTGCGAGGAATTTTTGCCATCCGACCATCTGCACTCGTTTCATAAGCTGGCTGGAATTCATTTGAAGCTCCTGACGTCAACTTTGGGTATGGACCTACATCTTCATGGCAGTATTTGGAAGAAGAGGAATGACCAACCTCTTCGTGGGGTCGTTTAGGGGCACCACTCATACTATCAACTATAACTATATAAACAAACCACTAAGCAGCAACAAAATACAATAAAGGTGTCTCCTTTATCCTATGATAATCAAAGAACTTGTCCAACTACCACCTGCAATAAAAATTATAGAAGTTAAATTCTAAAGAACATCTGCATAAATAGAGTCCAAGTCCCCTAAACTTCTCAAGTAAGGAGCTTCCTTCAGGAAGGTACGAGAAGCGATGTAATTGATTTTAACTAGGTATACATTCTTGAAACCCTTAATTATATGAGGAAAGAAAATTAAACAAAGTCCTTACGAACAACAAAATGTTGAATAGGTAAAATTAAGCCAAAGTAAACAAGCACAAAGAGTTCAAAGAACAAATACAAATATTTATCAGAGAAGATCCAGAGAATATAATAGATAAGAAGAAGATTGCAGAATCTAGATAATGCAACAAACTCGATGTACTAAAAACTATTCGCATTAGTATTTGGACATTGAAGCTCAACAGAACAAACAACTTTCACCCTCCAACTCACTCTGGAAATTCTTCTAATGATGGTAATAGCAACAGCCAGAGGCCACAAACCATAGTTCTTTACACAATAACCAACCAGCCAACAACCCGTTAAACTATCAGCCCCAATCCCCATTTCCAATATCAGTCCCAACTCATTAGATCTCAATAACTACAAGAAAATGAAAAATAAAATTCAAATGAGGAAGACTTCACACCAAACATTGGGATAAATACATTCGAGAGAAATTGAGGAGAAAAAGAACTAAACTTTACCTTGTACACTCAAAATGCCCTGTCTTTCCCTCTTAAATCCTCAATCTTTTTCTCAAATCTCAAATTCATACGCAATTTTATGCGAGTAAATGTATAAAAGAAAATTACTTTCAATGGCAAGAAAAGAAGAAGAAGAAGAACAACACGGAGGCGAAATGGGCGGAGCTCTGAACGTCGACTTCCGCAACACAGTTACAAGGTTGTTCTGCGTACGTCTAAACAAAGTATCACACACTATTCTATTATATATATATAGCCTTGGGCTTTGTGAAGGGGTTCTTCTCCTACTTGGACAAGTCAAAAATTAAGTCTTGATCTAAAAACTTCATTTTGGCCCAATACAAAAAGCTATAAACTTTACTCGCTATCTCTGGGCTTTGGCCCAGTTTGCTCCTATTCCTGTTACAACTATCGAAGTAAGAAGAGAAGTGAGCAACTCCCAAAATTCAGAACCCTCTCTCGAGCTCTAGCTCGAATATAGAGCAAAAACCCTAAACCATTCGTAGGAGAAGATCGTTGCTTTGAGATCTCTTCTAACGCCGGTCAGCTTCTCTTCCTCTTTTTCTATCTTTTCTTACATTTTAAACGATAATTGTTCAACAAGTTTTTGCCTTTTCTGTTCCCTTTGACAGAATTTATGGTACCTTGTTTCACACAATTTTTAGGTTATGCTCTTTGAAATGATTGATCGTTTGTTTGTGAGGAAACCAATTGTTATACTTGATTCAAAGATAGCAGGACTTAAATGAGAGGAACTTTTTCTTTTCTTTTAAGGTCTGTGTTTGGTCGATGGTTTGGAACGAATCATACTTTCATCGTTTGGAAAGAAGTTTTATAATGAAATAGAATATAAGCGGAGAGTTTTATGTTAAGTTCCATTTTATCCTAAGCAAAAATAAGAAACTTCCAATTTGAAGGTTTAAGATGGAATATGCTATTTAATATACCCTCAATATTTTTTTTAACATCAATTATTCCTTCTTACCTTAATAACAATCAACACATTTCTATATATTTATTATTTTTTTTGTAATACTAATTATTTTTTTAATATCAATTATTTCTATATAAATAAAAATATAAATAAATTATTTGTAAATATAAATAACATAGAATAAAATAAAATAAAATTTATTAAATAATTAATAATATTATTTTATATAATTAATAATAAAATAATAAAAATTTTATTATTTTATTATTAAAGTCACAACCGTGACGTTTTAATTGGACATAATTTCTGTTTTAAAATTATGGCGTTAAACTTCCTGCAATAACTATTTTAATATACGGGATATAATAGTCATTTATTATACATTATATTTTATTCCATTCATTTTTCAAATAACATTTCACTAAATTACATTATTAACTCTTCTATCTTTCCCAAACAACTTTTCACTATATTACATTCTATTTTATTATAAACCGTTCCATTTCATTACATTTTATTTCGTTCCATTAAATAACTTCCAACTAATCCTTAATGTTCTTCCTTTTTTGACTAAGAAAGATTTGTCTCTGTTTGATAAAAGGCTCTTCTGGTTATGTATCATATCTCCTATTGAAGATACGGATTTCTTTGTTATTCTTTTGAGTATTTCTTTAATTCTATCTCTTTAAGAATGATCATTCTGGCAATATCAATTGTGAATTTGGTTCCTCGTTAGTTTAATGTCGAAAAGAAAAGCTTATGCATTCTATTGAAACAGAGAAAGCTTGAAGAAGAGGATGGATAGTAACCATGGTGAGGTTTTCCTTGACGACGACGACATCATCAATGAGGTCCCCATTGACGAAGAGGGTATTCTCTTGTGTCATCTCTTATTGTAATATATATACGTACATACGTATATAACTAATATATGTGGTTTTGAACGGATACAGATCTTCCTGATGCTGAGGGCGATAGTGACTCTGAGAATGAAAATCCTGGTATGCTATTTGTGATATTATATTTTGCTTTGGATTTAGATCTGAAATGCTTCTACTAAATGAGGTGTTTAGAGTAATAGTTGCTGTACAGAAGAGCATGGGAGATAGTCTGTCCAATAGCCCATCTTTTTTACACCATTTTTTCTGGACTAATAAACAAATCAGAACTTTATTTAAAAAAGACTATCCAGGCTCTAATTAATAGGTACCGACTATCACATTTCAAATATAGTTTTATGGAATTTTAACCACCGGGGGTTTTAGACTGCATTTCAATCCTTTTCAAATATCATTCTCCAGCTGAATCTGTTCCAAAACATGTCGGATTACTGTTTGAATGTCAAAAGTGTTCTATCTTGTAAAAAGAGTATGTTGAACTTGTAGATACTTGAATCTTACAATATTTTGTTTGGCATGCAGCAGATGATATTGTTGATGACTCAATTCATTTGTTCACTGGTCATACTGGCAAGTTTCCTAACTTCTTTTTCCATTCAATTTAATATTCATTGATTTGAATATGACTCTATACTTCAGAAGTGACTTCTACTTATTCACAAAAATACATTGACGCAGGAGAATAGATCTCTATTCCTTCGTATCGTTTTTTATTTAGTTGGTCTTTATAATGCCTTTTCTATTTGTAAACTCTAATTGTTCCAGCCACTACCTGCCAAACTCTAGCAAAACTTTGTTGTAATTTGCTGTCGTAACCCACATACACATGCACACATGCACACATGCACACAAGCACACTTACACCTTCATGCATAGATGAATACAATAATATACGAATTTCTTTTCTCTGTGCACATATTGTTCTATTTTTTTTCCTGAGACACATTCTTCCTTACATAAATTCAACAGAAAATTTATGTTTTGGTTTGAATATCTTTTGCTATACATGAAGTATAAACTGATTGATGTCATCGTTTTGAAATATAAGCCATCAGATTTCTTTTGCATTTCTTTTTTATGCAGGGGAACTGTATGCCGTTGCCTGTAGTCCAACAGATCCTGTTCTAGTGGGCACTGGAGGTGGTGATGACAAATCCTTTCTTTGGAAGATAGGCCTAGGAGACTGGGCATGTGAGCTCCAAGGTTTACATCTGATGCCATCTTGATGGATGATAGTAGTAATGTGAACTGAGCACAAGTTTAAGAATTATTTACCATATTTTCTGTTTAAGACTGACTTTGTTCATTTTTCTATGTAGTTTATTTCTCGTATTTCTGATTTTTATTTTCAGTTTAACATTAACAACATGTGAATTATATAAGAGGCTATATAGAAACAGGAGATAACAAGAACTAGGACAATAGAATTAAAGAAAGAACAGATGGAAAGAGCAGAGATAAGTGAGAAGTCATAAAGCAAGGGAAAGGGTGCAGACAAGAGAATACTCGTTTGGCAATTCATTAATCTGAACTCAGTGTATCAACATTTACTAATACGTCAAACTGTTTGCTTCAATTATTTATTAAAGTATATGTTTTCGAGACTTAACATTCTTAAAACTACTGTGCAGGTCATAAGGATTCGATATCCAGTTTAGCTTTCAGTGCTGACGGTCAGTTGCTTGCATCTGGAGGATTTGATGGAATGGTTCAAATTTGGGATGCTTCTTCGGGAAATTTAAAATATCGTTTTGAAGATCCTGATGGGGGTATTGAGGTACTTTAATTATCTAATAATTGGTACAACTTTTTTTGTGTGTACAAATTGAGTTTTTAAGTATGTGGCTCTTCAGTGGGTTAGATGGCATCCAAGAGGACACTTGATCTTGGCTGGTTGTGAGGACTCTACTGTTTGGATGTGGAATGCAGACAAAGGTGCCTATCTTAACATGTTTTCAGGGCATGGAGCTAGTGTGACTTGTGGCGATTTTACTCCTGATGGTAAGCCTTTAATTTCTCTTTTCTTTTCCTTTACATTTTTTCATCTGCTTATGTAACATCTTAAGATTTTGATTGTATCTCTTCTCATCTTCATTTTTTGTCTTTTGCTCTAGGTAAAACAATCTGTACTGGTTCTGATGATGCAACTTTAAGGATATGGAATCCAAGAAGTGGTGAGAATGTTCATGTTGTACAAGGTAATAGCACCTTTGATGTTTTGTAGATAATCATGATTTGGGGAAAAAACAAATCATCTTTAAATTTTAGCTCTATGTTAACTTAGTTCTAGCTTTTCAACAGGAATTTGGAATGTGAGTTTTGATATTGGTATTGTTAATTGCTAAATACTTTATATATATCTTGTTGTCTACTACATTTAATTTTGACAGGGAATGGTATCTTGCCTAGATGCACTAACACTTAAGCTCAAGATTTGGTCTGTTTTGCATTTACTGTGATTTACATTCCAACTATTCCCTAATTTCAAAGATAGAATATGAGCAATGATGCATGAATCGTTCGAACAATCTAATTGTTCATGTAGTTGAAGGACCTTATTGCTTTGAAGCTATTTTTGATGATTTAATACTTGCCTTATCACTTGGATGTAACAAGCTTTATGTGCTAAAATTTAAATATACCTTTTCTTTTCCATGATTTGCTGTTTCACTTTTTCCTTGCGTAAACATTTTTTGCATTTTCATAAGTTCCAGCATTGAATTGCCATGCCGAACTTAGTTACTCTTGTCCCCAGTTTGAACTAATGAGGGAAGCTAGTTAATTTACCTATGCCTCATTCTCATCCCGGGCTTGATTACAATGTTACCCTAGAGTTAACGTTGTTTTGCTCAAACTTGCATCTTGTTTTGTATCTTGCATATGAGAGTATGCTTTATGATAAACTTCATATTACAGCCTTTATGGGTCGTGAAGCATGATGTGATATTCAATGAATTCTACACTTTTGTTCAATGGACAATGTGCTTACCACAGTTGGTATGGAATTTTTTTTAAAATCTAAAATGTCTAATTGAGGTCAATTCAGGAAGCTTGTTATCCTTCTATTATTTGGTCTGTATATCTAAGAATCTATCAAAGTTAGTGGTATACGAGCTTCGTTTGAAGGGTTGTAAATGATTTTAGCTTTTCGATATGGAGTGTATCACCAAATGTATAGTTCTATGTCACTTGTGTATGTTTTTATATTCACACATGTTCCTTAAAAGGAAGATCACTCGAATTTCTAGTGCCAAACTGTTTACTTAACATGCTTTCGAGGTTTATTTGGCATTATTAACTGTGTTGTACCTTCTAGGTCATCCATATCACACTGGAGGACTGACTTGCTTGGCATTGAGCTCAGATTCCGCTCTTGCTATTACTGGTTCAAATGATAATTCTGTCCATATTGTCAATATAACTACTGGGAAGGTTTGTTTTTGATTCTATGTTTTTGTGCTTGTATCAAGTTCTGTTTTTCTTTTTTTTATTGGCTTGATGACATGTACAAAGGTTTAGGGCGGTTAGATTTCAGCAAATTAGGGTTAGAATCAGGTTGGATCAATAGAAAGATGACTAGTTGTATACCCACACTTTATACTGTTATTAGTTTCCTTTTTGGATTTTCCATCTCTGAGTTTGTCATAAAGACGATAGTGATTTTGCTTTCATTATCCATCAAATCTATTCATACCTGATTTTTATTTTTGCCCGTGAACAGGTAGTTAGTTCTTTGATTTCTCACTCAGATTCAATTGAATGCATTGGACTTGCTCCTGGGTAAACTCCATGATCTCTCTGTATCTCATCTATCTATCTATGCATGTGAGTAGGCAAGAGTTTTTTAGACTATATACTTCACCATTTTCCTAATGTTCTACTACTACACCCTGAATTCCTTCCCACGTCGCATTAGCTTGGTATCTCATTCATGTTGTGGTCCGACAGTTCCCCGTGGGCTGCAACTGGAAGCATGGATGGGAAGCTTATTATCTGGGATCTGCATCATTCATCAGCAAGATGCACATGTGACCATAAGGTATCTTGGAGTTGTCTCCCTTTTTCGTTTCCTTTTCCTATAAGCTTAAAGTTAGCATTGGACATGGAAATTTGATCATGACTAACAAAAAATGAATTCAATGGGTGGCAGGATGGAGTAACATGCTTGGCATGGCTTAGTTCTCCATCATCAACATTACCGTCTCGGTACGTTGCGACGGGATGCGTAGATGGGAAAGTAAGAATATGGGACTGTCTCTCCGGCGATTGTGCGCGAACGTTCAGTGGTCACGATCATGCTATTCAAGCTCTTTCTACATCGGCTGATGGGAATCACCTTGTTTCTGTTTCAATGGATGGAACAGCCAGAGTGTTTGAGATTGATGAGTTTAAATAACTAGCAAAACCATCAATCATTACAAAGATGTTTTGAGTTTTGTAGTGTTTTATATTGTATGAATTGGAAAAAGATGAAAGTTATGTATACAGTGTAAAATATCATTTTGGAAGATAAAGAGTTGATTTTCTTTTCCAGGACAAGTTGGTTGAATTGAGAAATTAAGGAGTCAGATCAGTACAGTCCTTGATCGACCCATTTTACTTATTCTGTTTCAACCCTGTTTTGTTAAATTTTATTCATTTATTTATGTGAGGTTTATATAAATGTATAGATGAAATTTAATAGAATATGGCAAGAACATCATAATTAGAACAGATGACTTGATCCTGATTGACTCTTCAGCTTACTACCTGAAAACTACAAGTGGCAATCCAACCCTCAACATTAACTTCCAAGTTATCAGTGCCAACCTTTGTAATATCCAGAATAATAAATGCTGTTATTATTGGTGATAGGTTGGACCGGGTTGAAGTGTTTAAGGCGGTTTGTCTCAGGTTCAATTTAACTTTAAAATGTGGTTTGTTTTGGGTTGAACCCGATGATTTCAATTTAAATTAAATTATTCCGAGTTTGAGATAATTTACTAATATTGACACAAATTTTGTTTTTTTATTTTAATTTTTTATAATATTAATAATAACATAATTAACATTAAATTTTAATTTAATTTTTATTAAAATAATAGTAGTATAATTAAAATTAAAATAAAAAGTAAAAAATAAAAAAAAAGTCACGGGTGTGACACTTAAGAATGAGTTGCTTAAAATTTTGAAGTATAAATGATGTCGTTTTTTAATTAGACAGAGTAATATTAAAGAGGATCCGGACTCAAAACAATCCTTGATCGACTCTTCAGCTTACTACTTGAAAACGACAAGTTACGACCTAACCCTCAACATTAACTTCCAAGTAATCAGTCAATGTCAGGGTAATTCAGAATAATAAATGCTGTTAGAGTTAGGTAATACGCTTAATTATTGGTAATAGGTTGCACCGGGTTGAAGTGTTTAAGACGGTTTGTTTCGGGTTCAAGTTAAAAGGTTGGAGTCTTTAAAATGCGGTTTGTTTTGGGTTGGACTCGAAAGTTACGTTTGAATCTACGGTGCGGTGGATATAAATACTTATTTATCGTAATTTTTAAACGCAATCATATGTTTAAATTTGTGATAAACGATAGGAGGTTGGAAAAAAGTACGGTGTTACTGCAAAAATTAATAAACAGAAAGAAGGTTATGGTAGGAAACTGTTATCTTTCACTATAAGTATTTTTTCCATTATACTGTTAATTAATGTGACTAATAATATATTTTTATGAAATATTTTATTTATTAAATTTATTTTATTTTATTTTTTGTTTTAATTTAATATTTTATTATTTATAATTTTAAATTTATATGACTAATAATATGTTTTTAATTATTTATACAACAATTAATAATTTATTAAATCAATAGGTTTTTTAGTCATTTTATTTCTTTTCAGCAACCGCAACCATACTTGCCAAATACCTATTTTCACATTTCAGCAGTACTAAATTAGCAATTCCAAATATATAAATACTTATTGAAAATAAATACTTATCATTTTAGCAGGTTATTAATTGTCGCTGCTCACCTAAACTAAGCCGAAATCATATTGACCCGATAATTTCAATTTAAATGGAGATAATTTACTAATTTTAATTGAAGTGAATTTCTTATTTAATACTGATAATCATACAATACAACTCAAGCTTGTTCGCGATAAGATCGAGACACGACCAAGCGCTTCAAGCCAAGATGTCCGAAACGTCGGTCCCGTGGAGGACACGTCTTATTCTTTCCGTTGCCTCCACCATGTGCGACACAGCTCGTCGCTCCGACGGCACCATTAACCGCCGCTTCGCAACCTTCATCGACTTCAAGTCTCCTCCTACTCCGACCAACCCTATCCGCTCCATCTTCTCCTCCGACGTCTCCATCGGCGATCCCTCCCGCCACCTCTGGTTCCGCCTCTACACTCCGTCGTTAACACCTTTGCCATCTCCTCTTCCCGTGATTATATTCTTCCACGGCGGAGGTTTCTCCTTCCTTAGCGCCGCTTCCAGATCGTACGACCTTGTCTGCCGTAGGTTCGCTCTCAAGTTTCCCGCCATTGTCGTCTCTGTCAACTACCGTCTCACTCCTGAACACAGATATCCTTCTCAATATGACGACGGTTACGAAGTCCTCCAGTACCTCGACCGCAATCGCCCCCCAAATGCCGACTTATCCAAGTGCTTCCTCGCGGGCGACAGCGCTGGCGCCAACTTAGCGCATCACTTAGCAGTCCGCGCTTGCCGCACCAGATTCGAGCTAGTGAAGGTGATCGGTCTGATATCGATACAACCGTTCTTCGGAGGGGAGGAGAGGACGGAATCGGAGATACGACTGAAGGAGACGCCATTGGTGTCCGTGAACCGAACCGATTGGCTGTGGAAAGCATTCTTGCCCAAGGGAGAGGATCGAGATCATTACGCGGTGAACGTGAGCGGCCGTAACGCGGAGGATATAACGGCTTTGGAGTATCCAGAGACGGTGGTGGTGGTGGGAGGACTAGATCCGTTACAGGATTGGCAGAGAAGGTACTACGAGTGGTTAAAGAAATCCGGGAAGAAGGTTACGTTACTCGAGTATCCAAACATGTTTCACGCCTTTTATGTGTTTCCAGAATTGCCCCTATCCTCTCACTTATTTACACAAATTAAATCTTTTGTGGATGGAGTTGCCAAATTGTAATTAAACAATAATTATATTAAACAATAATTATAATAAATTAGTCATTATTTATTATCAATAAATAGTTAAATTTGAATATTTGAGTTTAAATTCGACTAAACATATATTTATTTCATTAATTTTGAGTCAATTCACTACATTTTATAATTAATTATATTTAAAAATTTGTAAACTTCAAACTTAAATTCAATCTAAATTAAATACTCAAATCAAATTCAAACCTAAAATAATCCATCAAATTTTCTGTTTTACTTATTATATTCTAACACTATTATCTATATATTTATGTGAAATTTACGTAAATAAATAAATATATAAAATTTAATATAATATGATAAGCACACGGAATATCTGATCCGGAATATTACCATGTGCCCTTCATCAAAATCTGTGCTTTTGTTGTACTGTTCTGTTCCTTCCTGGCTTTCGGGAACAAAGACATGGAAGCTACATTAAAGCAGATTTTGTGAGGAAGAAATAGACTTGTTGTTAAGTCTTGTGTGGTATGTTTTTTTATATTTGCGACCTCTAACGTTGTACCTGTGTCGTGCCATAATTTAGTTAAACGGTTGTATGAATTATTATTCAGAAAAATATGTGACTTTGACTTTTATTCTTCAAATCCAATCCTAATCAGACTTCCATGTCCAAGAGGAAGAAAAAACAGAGAAGGGATTCGAAGGTGTATGTATATGGATTTGAGATGCAATTGGACTGTTGAATTCTCTTCACTTTCTTCTTTTCTCTCTATCATCCTCTTCTTCTGTTTCTCAAGTGAGACTCAAGCTTCAAAATAATCTCTCCTTTTGCTCTGGTTTCGTCGATTAACAACAAAGACCCGGTCTTTGATTGATTCATAAGGTGGGTATTTGCTCAATCTCTCCCTCTTTCCTGATTAAGTTCGTTTACTGATGTTTTGGTGTTTGATATGTGTGTTTCGTTTTTTTCTGTTGAATACCCGTAGAATTGAAGAGAATATGTTTGAATTTGAATTGGGTATTGGGTTTGAAGGGGGTTGGTGATCATAGTAGAGCAATCTGAGGAATCTATTCAGACCAAGATTTTCCCCTAAACCTCATGTTTCAGGCTATTTTCGTAACGTTGTTCTTGTTCAGTTTTGTGCCAACTGTTATACTAAAGTTCGTTTGCTTTGTCTCTGTATGAAATCAACTAGAGGAGCTTGCACGTTGCTGCATCTTGTGCACTGTTGGGGCGTATAACAAAGGATGAATCATTCTGTGAGGCCTTTGTATGGAAAGACCTCACAGAGTAGAGGTAAGTCCCATGGTTGGGCTGCATTTGACCTCAAACAGAGACTGAAAGAAGGTGGTCGATCTGAAGTTGTCACAGATTCGGACCCGTATCCGCCAATATCAGGAAGCGAAACCTCTCTGCCCGGTGGAATCTTGCCGGGGAATAATGTATTTACTTCAAAGTCATTTTCATCTGTACTTCAACCTTCAGTGGATTTTCCAGTCTTAAATGAGGATGGTCGTATCAATAAGTTAACTCAAGGTCCTTGTTGTGGTGGTAATATTGTTATTAAGGAGAACAATCCAAACTCTGCAATCAAGAAGCTCAAAGGGCAGCATGGCTGGGCTGATGATAGCTTGATTGAGGACGTAATGGTGTCTGTGGATAATGATGTCGATAAGGCCTCAACTTTGTTGAACGGAATGGTTTCTGATGTCAATTCTGCTGAGAATGTGGGAGCACAATGTAGCACCATTCCCGACGATTGTCAATGCGACAAAAGATATGCTGAACATGTTTTGTTTCCAAAGAGTAAAAACCTTGTTGAAGTTGCTGCAGATATTGCTGATCTTAGGTCTACACTTGAGGATGCTCTCGAAAAGAATCAAAAAGGGCAACAATTGCATTCATCTTATGAGCCGAGGAATTCTGACGATGCTGCAACAAACATGAAATTGATTCTGGGACACTTGAAGTCTGTACCTGTTGAACCAGAGTGGGAAGAGGATGATTTTTACTTGAGCCACCGAAAGGACGCACTTAGGATGATGAGGTAGGCATGCCCTTTATCCCCTTTGTTCATTGAACCTAGTGCTTTAGGAGGCTGATGGTTTCATTAACCGTTTCGATATGCATCAAAAGATGCGAGTTATGCTAATTTTCTGAAGAAAAGATGCAGCATGTTGTCAATGTTCTTTTCTGGCCACATATATCTAGTAATTTGATTCCAACAATTCTATGCCTTATATTGAATAGGTTGGCGTCCCAGCACTCGAGGGCTGCTACGAATGCGTTTCTTAGAGGAGATCATTTTTCTGCCAAACAAAACTCGCAGAAGGCTCAAGAGGAGTGGTTGGCTGCTGAAAGCCTCAACAGTAAGGCAGCCAAAGAAATTTTAAGCTTAAGGAATAGTGGAAACAATCTCTGGAAATTGGACTTGCATGGTCTTCATTCAGCTGAGGCTATTCAAGCATTAAAAGAACATCTGCTAAAAATCGAGACCTGTTGCCTGGCAAGTCAGCCCGTATCTTCAGATAAAATGAAAACAAAAGATACCGATGCACATTATTCCTCTTCTGAGGCTTTCAACAGGATTGATAAAGCAAACTTGGATAAGCAGAAGTCAACATTCAGGCAGAGACCAACATCAGTTCAAGTGATAACAGGTATCTACTTCTTCAATCATACGGGAATGTATTTGTTGAATTACTAATACGAAAAAAGTCGGACAAAAAAGAGTAGTACGGTGAAATGAATGTCATTTATCTGGCTTGGCACTACAAACTTTTGGTCTGCATGTTTTATTTCATATTTCCTTCTCTTCTAGATAAACAATGAATTGATTAAACAGCCAAACAATAGCATGGTTTTTGGAAGTCAGCATCCATGTTTGGTATGCTGGTTGGATACATACTTAACAAGTGGATGTCTAGCTACTATGTGTTGCCTCTGGGGGAGAGTTATGTGAATCATAGAGGAAAAAATTTGCTTTTGCGTGTCCTGCTTGATTTTGATGTTTACAGTACAATGAATTGTTTTCATGAGCACGCATGCATTCTCACACCCATCATTGCAAATCAGTATTGTAGTGCAGCAGCTCTTGGATAGGAGATGAGATCTTCTATGTCGGGTACTTTGTGCTAACTCTTTGCCAGAAGGTCTTATCCACATTTTTCTCTGTTCTTCTATGTCGGGTACTTTGTGCTGACTCTTTGCAAGATCTTATCCACAGATTTTTCTGTCCCATTTGTTTGTGTAAATGAGATCTTCTGGCACAAAGTACCCGCACAGAAGATCTCACCCCCTTGGATAGGAGTCATCTCGTGTGAAAGATGCTTGCTATGTGAGGCAGTGTTGCATAACTCAGTACACAGTTTGGGTTGAATGTTTTATGTATGGTACAGGAGTAGGCAATCACAGCCGAGGACAAGCTGCACTGCCAACTGCTGTCAGAAGTTTCCTCAATGAAAATGGGTAACACCCTCTTCTGTCTTGTCTTTTTTAAGGTAGTCTAGATAGAATAGTATACATGATTATCCATACTTTACTGAATTTTTCTATTTAGTGATGATAATTTCATCATCTAACTATAATTTCCATTAACAGCTATCATTTTGACGAGGTAAGGCCAGGTGTGATCGCTGTGCGGACCAAATTTTGGGCACCATAGCCGGTACATTATGTTGTAACAATATCATTGCCCTTAAAACTGTTGTATAATTTCTATGATCATAGAATTAGTAATATTAACCTGTAATTGTTCAGTAGTCTATAGAAAAGACAAGTGTTTTGAATACTTTTGGTTGAATAAATTTAACAGAATTTGCACTCTTGAGGACCTCTATCATTTGAACTTGAATGGGGTGAAAGAAGAATCACAATATCAATGTTTTATCGCAAGTTATTACATTCCACTATTTTGCTTTTTAATATCAAGAGCTTCCTTGAGTTTTCTTCCCAGTGCATAAGCCAATGGTGGAGGAACAGCATTCCCAATCTGTCGGTGTTTGTGCTGAATGTTTCCAGAAAACCGATAACTATCTGGAAATCCCTGTAATAAAAGAAGAGATTAAGGGCGCAGGCTATGCAATCAAACCAAATTTGGTCCATTGACTTTGGATGAGTTCGTCTGGAACTTTTTTGCAGTGAAGGGGTAGCTCTTTCTTATCTATACCTCAAAACATGACTAAGAAGCTTAAACTTGTTCAATAAATAGGA
The DNA here is from genome assembly GCA_025629805.1 of Erythroxylum baracoense. Lineage (NCBI taxonomy): Eukaryota > Viridiplantae > Streptophyta > Magnoliopsida > Malpighiales > Erythroxylaceae > Erythroxylum > Erythroxylum baracoense. The sequence continues at coordinate 29,761,616 of JAOTAY010000007.1, read as the reverse complement.
GATTCAACGTACCTGAGATCGTGCACATTCACGAACTGTAAGGATTCTGTGCTGTTCAGGATGAAAGCACATCCCTACCTTGCCCATGGGTTGAGGATCCGTAATTGAAGTTGGGAAGTTCCCTTCCCAATCCAATCTTCCAAACAGGCCCTTCCACTGGTTGTGACGCTTGGCTGTATTTGGTAAGCACCAAGGTATGAGATCAACCATTTGCCCAGTAGACAATTTAACCTGCATTTCAGAACAATTATCTCAAGAACTACGGAAGAATCTAATGACATTCAAACAAGAAGTCCAAAGTATGTACCTTTTCATCTGGCAGGTCACGCCAGTCTGCACCTGGCCTCTTTGGTATATGCTGACATCTTATGAGATTCAACTCATTCATTTCTTTTGATATGTGATCAGTCAGCACAACCATGTCTCCTCGAATTTTCTTTTGGAACCATGAGGTTGTATCATCATTATACTGGACAAGAAAGGTTTAGATGGTGACAAACATGATCTGCATTTTACTTGTCAAGAAATGCCAAAACTGAGATTCTATGATATAAATGTACCTCCAGATTCATCTTAGAGGCCCCATTTCCAACAGCAGGAAGATCACCAATTGTATCCCTAACAGTTATGGCACGGAAAGGCGCTCCACCGGCAGTACTTTGAACAGCAGCATACTGTGAACCCTCTGACAATGTGATCTTCAGCTCAGGGACTGCAAAGACATGCATGGGTTCTGGCCATTCTGGAAGTACCTCTCCGGGGGAAGCTGCCCATATAAATGCGCGTTTTCGTGACTGAGAAACTCCGAAAGTTCCAGCTTCCAAAATACCAAACCGAACCTAAAATGTAAACAGTTACATGATCATAGGCAATTTAGTTTCTTCCTGTTATGTGCTCCAATCTCTGGTTTTTCTTGTTCTTCCTTTATTTTTTGGTTTAGTTCTTGGGAAGTGTATGTAGAAATGAATGATAGAGATGCTATCAAGGATGACAGCATTTACCTGATAACCCATCTCAAGAAGTGAAGCCAGAGTTAAACGAAAAGTTTGTCCCTTGTTAAAGGAGACAAAGTTCCTCACATTCTCTAGCAGGAAATACTTTGGCCGGAAATAATCAGCAAATGATAAGAATGCTAAAATCATCTCGCATTGCACTTTACTCCAAGTGCTTTGATTAAACCTATTCATTCCAGAAAATCCCTGCAAAGAAAAGGCTCTTTTTTTTCTTAAGCTTGTCATCCACTAAATAGCACACACCAAAGTTTAAAGGAAGTCAGAATTCACGCATGCCTGGCATGGTGGCCCTCCATTGATAAAATCAACCTCTCCTGGAGATGGCAAATCGCTAACCACCTTCTCATTAAGTGCAGCAGCCAATTCAGCGGCTTCAGAAGTTGATATACAATCATCTGTATCTCCACACTTTTCCATTATGGCTCTGCATTGGAATCCATAAGTAGTCCTTTCAAACTGATTACAAAGAAAAATGCAATCGTAACCATGATGCAATTTACCTACCTAAGTATAACATTGCAATTATTCACAAACACTAAGGACTCCGGATGATTAAGCTTGAATGCTTCACCAGCAGGTTCTTCATATTCAATAGCCCATTTGGTCGATGATACACCTACAACATCAGAATCAACAGATAATAATCATCAAATCCAAAACGATAGATACCCAAGTTTAGTCAGTTTGAGATTCCGTATAGTTGAGGGAATTTACCAGCTTGTCTCAACCCCTCTGACAAACCACCACAGCCAGCAAATATGTCCAATGTGGCCAAACAATTATCCTGAGATGCTTCTTTCTGTTCATTAACATCTATATCAGTTTCGCCCTCTTTACACTTGCCCTTCCTCTTTCTAGTTGCAGAATCACAATCCCCACTCCCAGTTGAGTACCTTAACCTGATATGAGCTGGTAACTGCAAGAGTATAACACAATTCGAATGAAAAGCAAAGCCAGCTTGAGCACCATTTTCACAGGACAATTTGCTTAGATGTTGGAATGAATAAATAAATCAGCTTGAGTCAATAAAATAGGCACTTCTAAATTTACCTGCTTCAGAGACCCTTTAGCTGGATCATACAGATGCTCACAAAAGAAAATATGATCAAAATTTACAAGAGCATTGCATGTAGGCATATCATTTTTCTTTCTGACCTCACACTTTCCTTCTATCGTCTCAACTGAAAAAACATGTGTCTCTTCACTGTAATAGACCTGAAATTATAAGCCATTAGAACTATTAGTAAATGGGTTCATAAGAATATACACAAGAGTCTCTCCACAGAAGATAACCAGGATATGTTTATAGATAAATAAGGCACTGGTTAACAAGAACTTTTACTCAAATATTTTCTGGAGTTCACCTCACGGATATCTGAACAATATGCCTTCTCAGCTGAGATGTCCTCAGGTCTAAAAAGTCTTCGGATTTTAACATTTGTTGAGCTTGCTTTGGCTTGTTTGCCTTCCACCGAACCATTGATCTCCATCAATTGGCACACTACATATGGTTTTAAACCAACATTCCTTCCAGCCTTGAAAACTTCATTCTCCTCCTTTTCCCAAGCAAACTGATGAGGGCACACATACACAAAATCATGAACAAAGTATTCAGTTCCCCTGTATAGAAATCGAGTCCTAGAAGGATCCACTTTGAAAGTATCCTTGTCCCTTTCAGCATCTTTTAAGTTACATGAGTGGCATGTACCAGTACCAAGACCTATTGTATCAAAGGGAAGACTGAAGAAGGCACCCCTCTCAGGCCAATATAAGCTTTTGCAGTAATATTCTACAGGTAGCCCTTTCCTTTCTCTCTCTTCAGCTCTTGCTCTATCAATTCTATCAGCATTGGCATTATCTTTTCTATGTTGATGTCCCCATGGTGTTTTTCGCAATTCAAGAATAACTGGCTGTTTAACATCCTCCAGTTCATAATCCATGCACTCATTTGTCAAGAATAATTCTCTTTCCTTGGCTGTATTACCAAGAACAGTCTGGGATCCTCTTTTCATCTCCCTCCCATGGAACATTTTACTTCCATCCAATGCCTCAAACATATATTCCACAAAACATATGAAAGGAAGTTCTTTTGATTCATCAAACTCTAATAAAACAGCACTGCCAACATCGATCACCTCTCCATGAACAATTGCTTGTCTATAAATTGTTTTATCAGTACATGTTTTGCTCACAGGTTTACCTTCCCATCTCACTCCATTCTTTGCAGAGTGAGATTTAGGTCGTCCTGAAGCTGAACAAGGTCTTTGTGCTGTCTCTGAAGGTATTAGCTGCTCCTCATCAGAATCATCTTCATTTTCCTCTTGATCCTCAACCTGATCATCTTCCTTAACTTCACCGTTAGTTCCCTCTTTTATATCCTCTGGTGAGTAGTTGGAATAATATTCACCCCAAATTCTGTTGATCAACCGAGTTGTTGTTGCCTGCATAACCTTCCTCTTAGATACAGCAGAGCCAATAGCAGCCATTGCTGCATGAGGATTTAAATTTGGTTGATTCTTCTGCACAATTTTCTTTTTCTTCACCAACCATTTGGTATGGTGTCGTTCCTCCATTTTTTTAGTAAGTCCAGTGACAAATGCACATCTTTTGATCTTTGCATCAGGATATTCAGCAAAAAGTTGCAATATTATCTGTCCATGCACGACCACATATCGCTCAACAGCTGCAGGATCAGAAGAAATGTAAGCACAATGATCTTTCTTGAACTCAGAAACTTTCTTGATTACATCTGAAAAAGAAAGCCTTGACACCCGGGTTTGTTCCTTTAGCAAAGTGATGATGCTTATTGCAACTTGTGCTGTTTTGAGAACTGGCTTATACCATGGAGCATATTGCTTCGATGGCTTTCCAAGTCTATACCTGAATACATTTTTTCAAAAGAAAAAACATCAAGATCAAGAAAGAAGGACAATATGCAAATATCTTCAAAGATCATCTTAAAGTATTAATGTACATACTGGGCTACTAACCAACAATGGGAGATTACTTGCCCTACACCTAAGAGAATCAGAGATTCTTGCCTACCCCTCCCCCATCATTCAAACCAAGTTTCTAAAAGTAATTCTACTGTTGTCCCTGATAAATGCTACTTGGTGCTAATAACAAGCTTAGGATAAGTTACTCTTGAGCATCCACCCTTCAATAATGTATTAGTCAACCAAAACCTTCATAGACTTCAAAATTTTGGTGGTCAACTCTTAAAGCAGGAATAAAGATGAATTGCAGTTTAGACACAAGAACAAACATGTAAGCAGTACCATGCCATATCTGTCCGGATGCAGACAAAAATCATTGATGAGCCAAATTCAATCATCCACTCCTTAATTGCACTCAAAAAAATTGGCAGACCATTCTGATCATGTGCCTCAAAAGCACCAGAAGAAGACTGATTGGTGTCATTCTCCAGACAGAACCCACTTCCAACATCTTCAGACATCAGTCCTGAACCAAAGATTGTGACATCGATATCTTCACATGGCCTCATTGGGAGAAGCTCCAACGAGATCAGCCTAGAGTCAGAGTTATAAAGTGACCAGTTATTGAGCATTTGCTTAGGTAGGTCATCAGGATCAAGAGTATCTTCACTGGCAATAGCAACATATTCATCAGTTTCTTCATCAGAGTACTTGTAATATGCAGGGAGTGGGTAATCATTTGCAATTTCATCTTCATTAATTTTGATGTAGATAGTGTTTGAGGCAGAGGTTGAACTTTGATTTTTTCGTTGCCTCCTGCTAGAGTGCCAATACTCTTCTTCTTGCAGTAACCTTGCCAACTTTGCATCTTCATCTTCCTCAGCCACAGTGGTTGACGAGTCAGAATGATTAGCCACTGCCTGCAAATCTTCAAGTTTGGGACCAATTTTCAAGCTCCCACCACAATGTGCTGCCTTTGTCAGCATCAAACTCCCATGTTTTTGGCTTTCATCCCTTAATGCAATCAGAACTGGCAAATCTTCAAAGTTCTGGTCATTCTTTTTTGAGGTTTCATCTAAACCTCTTAATTGGTTGTAAACAAATTCACCCTGAGAAATAACAAAATCCTTAATGGATGCTGCAGTGGAGAAACACTTGCTTCCACTCATTGATCGAACAACTCCAGCAAGCAACTCATCAAGAGTTAAATTAGGATTTCCCCCCAAGGATTTTGAAAGTTTTTTGTAAACTTCAATGCAAGCACGAGCTTTTTCAAAGAAATGATCATAGAACTTTTTATAGCTACTAGCAGGTTTAAGGCAATCATAATCAGCAATATCTGTTGTAAGCCACACAACTGGAGAGCCATCTTCATAACCAGAGATGTCCCATCCTTCTACCCTTCCAAAGCCTTCACATCTCACACGTTTTTCGTTTTCTTTATCAAGATTCTCTTCAAGAGGTAATATGACACCAGAAATAAACAAATCAGAAACTTCAATCATCTCCAGTGGCAGTGGATTGCCATCTGAATCATGCAAAATGAAATCAGTTAGCCTCCGGTTTGCACGACCTTCTTCTTTTCCATCAGTCAAGCGAACAGCTAATAACTCTTCATCAACAACATGATCTTTTTTTGACTCAACCACCGAGGACTTTTCAGACAACTGCAATGATTTCTCTTTAAAATCTTTGCAAGCAGCAGCTCGTTTTGGTCTTTTACATGCATCTACGGATACATCATTGATTTGATGAGAATTCCTTTTATTGCCTTTCCTGTTGTTTGTAGCTTCCTTCTTTTTGTCAGAAAAAGTGGAACTTTTCTTCCCTTTGTTGTTCTTCATTTCTGTAACAGAGCACAGGTTTAGAATACATGTAAAACTTTGGAAAGAATATTAAAAAGGCAGCAAATCACTTAACAGGACGCATATACATGACCAAATACTTGCTTAAGACATGTGAACTATCAACAGGTAGTTTAAACTCAAAAGGAAATAGGAAGACTTGTATTTAATATTTACAAAGGCCACGGGAATATGTACCAGCCATCTGACATGAGTACAAGAAATCCATTTCTGAGGACATCCAAAATATTCACAAGCCAACAAAGATGAAAATTAAAAAAAAGGTGAAAACATTCTATATGAGGTCAGTAAAGGGTTGAAACAAGTAAAGAAAGTCATTAACAAGTAAGAAACGTATCCAAAAAGGAAAAGGATTCGACTAAATGGCTTCCAACAAGTTCATCAACTGGGTTGCTTATCTGGTGGGCACTATGCAAACCAATTACAGTCCTCTTTTTCAAAATGAATAAACACTGATACTGTGCAGTACACCTCTTTGAATCATACTTGAACGAAATACAATTTTGCTAAAGACACCAGAAATGAGAACAACATACAAACACTCTAAGAGCAAAGACCAGTAATCTTGACTAGCACATTACACTAAGGTGCATTCTACACATGGAGAGTAAAATGAGTAATGAAAACTTCTGGGCTTTTCATGTTAATCCAAATATCACAAAAACAAATAGATTAAAAAAAAATAAAACATGAAGCATATCTGGGATGTAAGGAGCAATCTAACAAAAGGCATAAAAGTCAACAGGCTACAGAAAAAAAGCAACAATCTTGCTATCTAATCAGCACAGTAACAATCCAGAATCCACAAAAGCTACAAAGTTGAGTGAACAAACAGAAGTGGGGTTTGCATACCTTCAGACGAAGTTTTACAATTTGAAGACTTGGGCACTTCTGGGGGCAAAAGGAGTGCAGAAGATCCCATTCTTTTTATACCAAAATTCTGGAGAGGCCACACCCAAATCCAAACCCTAGACCTTGGCTGTCTTTTCAATGTTTGTTTGGAAAGGAACCTTTGTACAAGTGGCAGAACTTGCAATGAAATCTTCAACCATGAACTGGGTAAGGCGTGTTACTTATGTTCCAATCTCCCAACTTTGGTAAATACAGACAATGATTAAAGGAAGAGAAGATGAGGGAAAGAGCGGGAAAATCACTGACACCACTTTCGGTTTTGGCACACAACCTGAAAGTGTTTGGCGCCCAATCCAAATTGCCATTGTTTCAACTCTTTTCTTCTTCAAAACAAAACAAACAAAGGTCAAATTTTTAAGTCAACCCTTCAATTTTTGAATAAATATATAATCCATCTTGCAATTTTATAAAGACTTATTTTTTATATACTTATTAATAAATATTTTATTTGCATATAATATATCATTCCACAAATTTATAATAACAACGTCGGCTTAATAAAAATTATATTGACACGCAAAATTTATAAATATTCATTCGTATACAATCTTACCCTTAATTAGTAAAAAGGTTGCTTTAAATTATTATCATTATCATCATCGCACTCAGTCTGAAATCTTGTAACAAAGCGGGATCTGAGGAGGTCTGATAGTATACAGTCTTACCTTTATAGAATAGAGAGGCTATTTTTGATAGACTCACATGTAAATGTGACAATGAAAAAATAATGCAGATTAAAAGAGTAGATGTGTAAAACTGATATGTTAAAAAAGTATATAAATAAAATTAAAATTATTGAATAAATAAATATAATAAAAAATAATAAAATAAAAGATTGATGTATCAAGTTATATAAAAAAATCTAATAAACTTGCCTTATAATGGTAGAAGAGTAAGGTTAATAAGTGAAGTATCACGAAAATTAGATTAAAAAAAGATCAAAGTGTACCTAATAAATATATTATCACTTAAAGGTCAAAGAGATATAACTTATGTCCTACCCTTCTTAAAGAGGCATGATACATAAAAAGGTTGTTCTAAATCGCCCATATAATATATAATATATATATATATATATATATATAATAAAAAGAAAAATTAGAAAAATCAAGTAATTTATGTAAATTTTAATGCGAAATCTCAAATTTCATATGAAAAAGGTGATAAGATGTAAAAGTTTTTTATAATTATAAAAAGTAAGTGACCTAAGTTTAAATTAGGATTGTCATGGGATCAAATTAGACTTAAAAGTTTTTATAAATTATGGATCGGACCTTAACGAATACATTTGGCCAGTAAGTAAAAGGTAAATGATATTATTTTTAACATAAGTGATGTTTAATTTATAGGGTCTGTTTGTTTGAAGGGTTAGTAATAGAATGGAATAAAACGTAACATACTTTCTTTATTTAGTTGAGAGTTTCATAATAGAATGGAACAGAATAAGATAGAGGCAGAGGGTTTCATGTTATATTTCATTTCATCATAAACAGTGAAAATAAGAAACCTCCGATTCGGGGAGTTTATAATGGAATGTAAATTAATAAATGCATACTACCTAATATACTATAAATAATTTTTTTATTCCAATTATTTCTTCTACCACTTCTTTTTTTCTTAATAGTAATCACGAATATTGTAAATATAAATCATATATAATAGAATAAAATTTATTAAATAATTAATAATAATATTTTTATATAATTAATAATAAAATATTAAAATTTTTATTATTTTAAAATAGAAATTATATAAAGAAATTATTTGTCACCGTTGTGAATTGAATAAATCACAACCATGACTTTTTAATTGAACATGATTTTTGTTTTAAAACTACGGCGTTAAATCTCTTGTAACAACCATTTTAATATCAGGGGTATAATAGTCATTTATTATACATTATATTTCATTTCCTCAATCTTCCAAATAAGGGTTCACTACATTATATTACGAACCTTTCCAACCCTCCCAAACAACTTTTTACTACATTACGTTCTATTTCATTATAAATCATTTCTTTCCATTCCACTAATAATATACAGCCTTACTTTTTTTTGTTTTGTAGAAAGTAACATGTATATTAATAATGAGGGAAAAGGTTCAATATGTACAATCAATGAAGAGAAGCAAGGTCACAGGCGACCCTCAACAAAAATCAATCATATGAAATGGCCACAGGAGGCCCTCAACAAAACAATACAAGC